>QWTY01005914.1:34611-50831 GCA_008033365.1 Pseudorectes ferrugineus | reverse complement strand
GGATGAAGTCCAGTGTTCTGTCCTTGACAGTGGCAGTGGCAGGTGCTTTTTCAGGGAAGCAGTGCCACTTCCTGTGATCCATTTCCCTTGTAACCCTCACCCTCAATCCAGAATCGTCATACAGGATGTTAGAAAAGACATCCTTGCTTAGTCTTTGTAGCGTTAATGGATTTGGTGGCCAGGCATTTGCTTAATCCAGTTTGTGAAGTGCAGGACATGTGTGCATGAGAGTGATTCCAAAAGCGTAATCAGCTCGGGTTAATTGCTGGAAGACTTTCTTGCTCCTTGAACCTTTCAGAATTAAGTATCTCAGTGCTCAAATACTCATTTTTCCCTCCACAACCTGTAAGACAGAAAAAAGGAAACTGGAGGCAATAGATGTGTTGCAGTAGTATTACACTTATTATTTATTTTTTCTTTTTAACCAGCCTGTTGAGTCTCAGTAGATAGTTAGTGGTGTTTTTGCTGGAATAGGAGACAAGGTAGGAAAGCAAGTTTATGGGAGAAGAAAGGCTACTTGCTTTGGGTTGGGATTTTATTTTTCTGAGTACTTCAAGTATGCTTCTTCCTGGATTTAAACCCAGAGCTTCGTTGTTAAGAACTCCAGCTGGGTTTGAAGGACAGAAACACTGACTGCAGTACCTCCCTTGGGAATGGCTCAAAAGTTGTTCTCTGGCACCAGTGCATTATTCTCTGCCCCTGAATTTAAATATATGGTGGCTAGAATCTTGTAAGGAAATGGTGGCCAAGGATGTGAAACTTGGATCTGTGTGTCCACATAAACGTCTTGGATTAAAATTTAGGAAGAGAATGTCAGAAAATTTAAGAATTTTAATTGCACTTTCAAAATATTTCAGAAGAACAAAGTTAACATTACTATGTTGAGCTTTTATTTTAAAATTACAGCTTTGGACCACATATTTAGGGAATGAAGGCTACTTCTAACTACCTGATGTAATGTAACACCTTTAATGTAACATTAAAATGAGCTTGAGAAGAGAGACAACAGGTGGGAATATACAGAATTGGAGGAGGAATGTGTCACCCCACAAGGTCATAGAGGAGTGTGCTCTGTGCAGGGGGCACTGCTTGTAGCCCAAAGGGTGGCTTTGACCACATAATCAAAGATTCTGGACACTGTGGCTAACAAAAATGCCTGGATGAGTCAAATCTCAGACAGATAAAAGAAGTTCCTTGTTTTTAAGCTGTTTGCATGCAAGACAAATTTATTTTAATTCCATGTGCCATGCTGGGGCACTTGCCATCTTATGCTGACAAGTGAAGACTGGGATCCAGCACAGAAATATTAACTCTCTTACAGAAGATGGCAGCTGGTGTTGCACTTATTTACTGTTTCCCCCAGACAGAGGAAGGATTTTTCAACACAAAATTGTTGAAACAAGTTTCCATTGATATTAAGTGATAGTTGTTCCCCTCCTCCTTCCTCCTCTGTTCTACAAGGCTGTGATATAAATCTGGAAATTTCTTACAAGGTATTAAGCTGGTGCATGATAAATGTATCAGAAATCTTTGTTGTCTTAACAGGCATGATCTTAGCTTACCTGATCTTGGGCTACTTGCTCATTTAATCATTTGAACCTATCAAAACTGGGGTTTTTTTGTTTTTCTTTAAAATACTGTATTTTTAATACTGTTGGAAGCACCAAAAGGTAGCCTTGTTTTGAAAAGCTTTATCATGAGGATTTTAAAAAATACCCAAAAAAAGACTGACAGAATTGGACAGCTGGCTTATCATATACTTGTGATGACTTAAGTTTGTGTAAAAAATTCTGGTTTACCAAGCAGTTCAGAAAAATCAGTCCATGTAAGTAAGCATAATTTTAGTCCTGCAGTAAATTATTAAAAATTCTGAATTTTCAAAATTTCTGCTGAAAATCCTGTTTGTATTTGATTGCTCTCAGGGCAGAGACATTAAATTTATCCACAAGGTGCAATCTAGCTTCATAGCTTTACTTACTGTTACTGAACACTTTTTATCGTGTCATTATCCCTGTAGTTTAAACAGCCCTTTCATCCTGTGCAGGATAAAAGACTTCTTTTCCAGCAGGTGGCTGGGGGTTGGTTGGTTTTGGTTTAAACTGAATAATCTGTACAGGTCTTTTGTCACTTTCACTAATAATACCTTCAATTTTTTAAAGAGAAAACATAAATAGAAGTATAAATAGAAGTCTTCATAAAAGAACAAGATAAAACAGAGCTGATTTTTGCCTGGAATATCTGCATGTAATGTGTGGGATAGAGGGAGTCTTTATTTGGAATTGCAAATCAGAATACTCTGTGGATAAACCCCTGGCTTTAAATGACAGAAGTGTGCGTCAGAGTAAAAAATGTATTGTCCAGAGAAACTTAAGTTTTAATTCTTTATCTTCAGTGCTCACCATGGCCTGATACTCCTACAACATTTGTAAACAACAGTCCTACTCCTGCTCCAACTTTCACCTCTGCTCAGCATAAC
The DNA here is from genome assembly GCA_008033365.1 of Pseudorectes ferrugineus. Classification (NCBI taxonomy): domain Eukaryota; kingdom Metazoa; phylum Chordata; class Aves; order Passeriformes; genus Pseudorectes; species Pseudorectes ferrugineus. Next base: position 48,355 of record QWTY01005914.1, on the reverse strand, counting down.
ACCTACAGTGTCCCAGACAGGTGGGTTTCTATTCTGTACCCCATTAAAGGCAACATTTTAATCAGCCTTATTCAAAATGTTTTCTGAGTAAATTCAACTGTGTTCTGTTTCCACTGGGAACCTGGGAGATTGTTTTGACCTATATATTCATTTTAGAGTATCACATTTGTATCACATGGTTCAGTTATAAGGTAATTACTTCTGCCTCACCGTTTTTCTTTTTTACTACATATTTCTTAGAACAACTTCTTGTCCTTCGTCATATAGCAAATACTTACCTTTTCACTATTGTAATTTAGTCCTTGTCTATGGAAACTATTTTTAGCTTTTTTCAGTAAGAACAGTCTTCATTTCCCTCATACACAGTTAGTATAATTTGCAAGAGAACCCCCCAGCAAATATCTTCAAAAGCTTTTCAACAAAAATTGCATTGGTGAAACCATTTTGTGTGGAGGCGTTAATTAAACTACTAAAACCAAACTTGCACTTCATCCAAAAGTTACTTACAGTGGTATGGTCTGGTCCATATACTGTGGAATGGTCTTTCTCTTATTTTTAACAAGTTTCAATATTTTAATTCTTTCAACTGTGATATTGTTTTGGGAATTTCAAGTTACTTTTCAACAATGCTTAAATATTTTGGTTTATGGAATTCTAGTAATACTTTTTTTTTTTTTTGTTTTATAATCTGTAGCAATTCTTCCTCCCCAAATCATCAAGGAGATGGAACCTCTCAAGGGTCAGGAGATGTGAGTGTTTGCTTTCTGGTATTGATCATGACTGTATTTGTATAGCTGTGTCAGAATATTTGATTTACACTTGATGTTAAGAGGTACTAAGGAAGTGTTGAACTGAGGGAGGTTTTTTTAATGGCTTGGGTTTTGTTTGGGTTTTTTAGTATCCAAATTATCATATCCAATCTTGTTTCTTACAGCAGCTCCATCCTTCAGCCACAATCCAGGAAACTCAGCAATGGTTGCTCAAGAATAGGTTCTCTGCCTATACAAGGCTTTTTTCAAATTTCTCAGGTATCTGTAGTTTACTTTTTTCTTTCTTTGTGTTACTGAGCAAGTTCTGTGTGGGAAAAGAGTTCTCTAAGAACATTATGGTACACATATTTATACATATTTGTTTACTAATTTGCTTGTTAAAGAGCAGTGCAGTTCCCACTGTATGTCTGGGCACAAGACAGATGCACTTGTGGGGCTGTGTTTTGCTGTTTGCTTCTTCAGTCTTCCATGGAATTGTGCAAAGGGTGGTGTGAAACAGTACACACCATAAGTAAAATTCCTTTTTCTTTGGTGACACATGATGGGGACAGTGTTGTGAATGATGCCAGCTCTCTGCCTCTTGGCTTAGCTCATGCTTCTGTCAGGATTGCCTTTGTACCAGGCTCCTTCTCTGGGAAGGTTTATTCTTCTGCTGCCAGTTAGTTTTTGACCTGTGTTTCTTGTATGAGGGTTGCTGAGCTTTCTCAATAAACTTTAGTACCAAATTTCTGACAAAGACTCTTGGAAAACTTTTTTTCTTTTTCATTATTATCTTTGTAAAAGTCAAGTACTAGCTGGCTGGGATTTTTTTTGAAGCAGGAGGTGTGGTATATGTATATACCTCAGGTCTGGGGATTTTTTATTATAGTATTTAAGGGCTATGATAAATTATTTTTGCCGGCTTTTATTTGTACATTCCTGGATAGTCTGTGGAGTATTTTCATGTATAAAGATTATTTTTTTCCTGTTTTCCCACTCCTGTGTTACAGTGACTGATATTTCAGAGTGTTTTCTTTGTTGACACTCATGCTGCTGCTCAGAAGAATCCGTTTTCCCAGTTTTTGCTTCAGCAGCACCTTCTATACACGAGTGCATTGTCGTAACTTAAGTGCACAGAGGAAGTGATGGATGAGTTGAATGCCTGGGATAATTCATTGAGTGACAAACCATGGAATATTTTTGCTCTGTATTTTGCATGTGTTCAAAATACATTACCCTGGATGCCAGCAAAAATCATTGTTTGTCTCTAGAACAGTCATCTCTCTCCGCAGAAATTATGTGCCTTGCAGACTCCTACTGTTTCAAAGCTGTAAACACCATAAAGTGTAACTCACCACCTTTGGAAAACAGGTTGATTTATTTAGCACTCACTAGAGCCTGGTCTGAATTTTACTTATTCCTGTGTCCCAAATTCCATTTTTGTCATGGTGAAGTTTGTTACTCTTGGTTTAAATGAATGTACAATTTATTTTAGAAAGAATTGATGTGCTACAGTAATCTTCATTAAATCCTCATGTGTTTGTCCAGGTGCTGATTTATTAAAGCTGACTAGAGAAGATCTGGTACAAATCTGTGGTCCAGCCGATGGAATTCGGCTGTATAATGCACTGAAATCCAGGTGATGTGCTGACTGTGAGGCTGAGTGGGTTTAGGTGGGGGATTCTAGAACTGGGGCTTTGGGAAGTTAGTGTCAGGATGGGCCTTGGTGCCTGTGTGATGTGCCTCAGGAGCTGGCAGCAGTATGTTTAAAACTCTCCTCCTGTGCACACCTTCAGGGCAGGCCCAGGTGAGGTGCAGGTGGGCTGTAAGGCTGCAGCAGTGCAGTTGGGCCCTGCCAGTTTCTTGGATATGGATGGATTTGTTGCCAAGGCACAAAACTGGCGATTTAGAGAGCTGAGAACAACCTGAGGCTTTTTGAGGTTCCAGGTGCTGAGTGCTAACACAGGCTGCACCCTGGGGAGGGTCTGATTCCGTCTGAAACGGGTGTTTGGTACCACCGGCCCTTCTGGAAGAACTGCCATTGTTACTCAATAATCCTGTTCCAGGAGTCCAATAAGCAGCATCCTCAGGAGCTCTGAATGGATTGAAATTTTGTTTTAGTGCAGCAGCATCTGAGAGACCACTTACTTAGAGATTGATTTAACTTTTTGGGCTCAGTGAAAAAAAACATATCAAGTGTACTGTTAGCATAACAAATCTCCAGTTGTGGCATATCAGCTTCTGCATTTCCAGTGCACGTAGCCTTTCCTCTGACGTGTGATTTCCTTGGCTGGCAGATCTGTGAGGCCCCGTTTAACAATCTACGTGTGCCAGGAGCCCTTACGGAGCATACAACTGGAACGGCAGGATGCGGGCAGCGGAGACAGCAACGGTGCAATATACGGTACGGTACGGCACGGCACGTGGGGCTTCGAGCAGGCCGCGGCTGGGCTCACAGCAATAAAACAGCGTCAGTGGGAAAGGGAAAACGAGAGCAAAGAGGCTGAATTGCTGTTTCTGGTGTACAAAGAAATCACGGGAAGCTGTGTCACAGCTTTAGCAGCACAGAGCAAACAGAACCTGAAACCTCTCAAGGTTAAATCGTTGAGCATTTTGAGTCCATTGATAAAACTAACTAGGTACATGGTAGTGAATTAAGGGGCTCTGGAGTCAGCTCTGCGTGTTGTTACAGACAAGGTATCAACCATATAAATGTAGGTACATGTAAAAGCTACATGCAAATAAAACAATTCTTTCCCATTTTCTGTTAGATTTTGCTGTCATTTTCTGTGCAACTAAACTAAAACTGTAGAGCCTGGACAAGGAAAAATAGCCAAGTAGTGAATGGGCTCCTGATTTTAGTATTTTCCTGACAGCTGTTGATTCAACACAGATGGGAATGTAACTGTTTATTCGTAAATTCATGTCACTCTTACAATTAAGAGAAGGGATCTATTTGAAATTATTCTTTTCTTGCTCTTGGCTTTGAGAGACCTCTCTCCCCAGCTGAAATGTGTACAGGCTACTGCAATAGTGCTTGTGGATTTTCCATGCAAGAATTGAGGTGGAGGAGGATCTGAAAATAAAATACTGCTGCTGTCAAATACATGTTCTCCCTCAGGATATCTTCAGCCAGAACAATGTGCAAACATGGAGCTGCCAAGGGCTTCTAGCACTGTTAAATAAAGCTATAGAACTGTAAATACAGCACCAAACTGAAGAGCTGCTTTGTCTTACTGTTCTGTTTGCTGTGTTACGTTCAGCTCTGAGGTGATCTGTAGAAAGTTTATTCAGACAGTTGCAAAGGGCTTTATTTACCAAAAATCCCAAATTTACATCTGTATTTAAAGCAACAGCTTAGGCATATAAGTGGGATATAGGTATTACCTGATTCTTTTAAGACTGCCCAAGATTACTTCCAAATCCATCTTCAGGTGACTCTCTAAAAATCCATTTTTAAGTCTGTTTGACATGACTGTGCCTTTTTGTGCAGGATACAGGAAAAAAAGTGGAAGTTGCCTTCAGCCTCAGAGCAAATAGAAGCCTCCCCCTTGTCAGAGTTGTGTTTATGACTTTTCCTTGAAAGAAAAGTCAGGGCAGTTCATGCTTTTAGTGAGAACAGGGAAAGAGTAAAAGTTTTAGGTTTTAAAAATTTTTGAAAGCCTGGAGCATAAGCAAATTCAGATTTTTTCATACCATTATTGTTATCCACTAGTACCATGCTTACGTAAATGATTTTTTCTTGTAGTTTATCATGCAATCTACTTAGAGGAGATGGCAGCCTCAGAAGTCACACGCAAGCTTGCTTTGGCATTTAATATTCCTTTGCATCAGATCAACCAAGTTTACAGACAGGGTCCCACAGGCATCCACATTCTTGTTAGTGATCAGGTAATTGAAATTTTATTTTCTTGGCATTTTATTTATGACTTGGAGTGGAGGGTTTTCTTATGCTTGCTTATTTATTACTGTTTTTTCTGTTCAATAATGCAACCCTAGTATTTTCTGGCATTTATTTTTTCCTTTACAATAAAATCAGCAGAAGGATTCTTTAAATATGACTCTTCCTCTGCCTGACTAAACTGAAACTCTGAGAAGACAGAAGCAGCTGGTTTATAGTTCTGAGGGGCTGCAGTATTTATTTAGTAAGTATTTATTTTGAGCACACCCAAAGGCAGGGAGCATTTAAACACTGTTGAACTCTGCTTATTCGAGTGTCTGCTCCACAGAGTTCCAAAAACACAGCCAGCAGTAATAGGCTCCCAACTGGTTGTCACAAGAGTAAAATGAGTATTTTGATAGTAATGGATTTTAATTTAATATAGGCCTGTCACTTGCTGAACAAAACCAAAAATACACAATTGCTCACAAAAGGCTGTGTTTAATATCAGGGTTGTTGAGGTTGTTCTTGTTTTGTTTTGCATTGGTCATACTCCAGAGGGTTTTGAAACCTTTTTTTTTTTGTAGATGGTTCAAAACTTTCAAGATGAGAGTTGTTTCTTATTCACCACAATAAAAGGTACGTTGTCTTTTCTTTTCTGACAGTTTAAAATTTAATTGCTTATTCTAGTAAGGAGCCTTCTTTAAAAATAATAAAAGATCTGCATACACAGTGGCAGAAAATATTCCAGAGTCCTTCCTCTCCTAGCCAGATTTCAGCCTCTGTGTAGCATCTCAGGCTCTTCTCCAAGCTTTCAGTTCAGAACCGGTGCAGGATTCAGTAACAAACCTTATGTAAAATTCAGTCAGCCATCATTGGATAGTGACACTGCTAATAATTGTTGAGAATGGCAAAGTTTCAAAATAGGTTAAAAAAAATTTCGAAATCCTGGCAGTGTAGTACCTCTGAAGTTCAGAAACTGAATCTTAACTGAGTCCTGAGAGTCAGCAGAACTGAGCATAGTCATCGTCAGTAGGCTGTTGTTGAATCCCACTCTTCTTTAGAAGTCCAGATTATTTCCGGTACAAGGTGCCAGCAAATGGCTCTAATCAGTGGAGAAGTTTGACTCTCTGCAAACTTTACCTACAGAAACTGTCTCAACTTTGAAGATCCAGTTACGAATCATTAATCATAACATTTTTGTTTAGCACAAGTAGGAAACTTTTAAAAGCTGTTTTTGGTGTAGATGAGTTTATTTTCAAAACTAAGTCTATACTTGGGTGTTTTGGTGCATTGGCTTGTATTTCTGTGATTCTGTTCAAGAAAGACAGACTGACATTTCCTTCTTTTTTTCAGCTGAAAATGGAGAAGGCTTCCATATAATTCTGAAATGACATCACACACTTGCTAGACTGATACTCCAATGCAGAATGAAGTCCTGCCTAAAGATTATGAAGATCATCCAAAACCTTAGGATCTAACTTCACTGTATAAGATGTTTCATATTGAAAACACAAAATGACCTTTCTAATGAGCTGTTTGATAGGTGAACTTTCTTATCACTGCCATAGCTAAGTGTCCTCATGAGAGGTATAATGCCATGACAGCTTCTGTACAGGCATGGAAGACAATGTAAGCAAAGGTGCTTGCCCTTCACTGAAATAAGGCAAACTATGGCCAGTAGATACAGTTTATAGAAGCGAAGCAGTGCTGCTTTTCTATTACCTGTATCCAGTTGGAGATGAATGTAAACTTATTTTGGGGCATTTACCTTTCTGTGCCAGTTTGTCTATTACGTGCTTGTACCTTACGCTGGTTTTATTTTGTGATGTTAGCAGAGCACATGCTAATCTGTGTGGAGATGAGTAGTTAAGGTGATAGTGATCAGGTTGTCAGGTCTTTGAGAGTAAAGCTGTCAAAACAGCTTCCCGTGTAAATTGTGTATAAGAGTGTATGTAAGAAGTGTAAATGCCAGAACAGGGCTTTTAAGAAGCCCTAGACAGATGCAATATATGCATGCAGCAAACTGCATTATCAATAGTACCTTACTGGAGGGATTAATATAAATCCTATGGGGTACCACGTAATTGTGTTTTGCTTTAATGAATTTAATGGAAAAGAATTGCCTATGCATCCTTTATGTTTAGTTTCCTAGGTTCTCTGCGGAGCACTGCTGCAGTTTAACTCTTTGCTTGTAAAATTGTGGGTTTAAAAATACTGGCGGTGAGAGGTGGGGTTTTCAGTGGAATTATGCTGATGAGGGAAGATGACCCACTGGCACCACAGGGCTGTCATAGCTTTCAGCAGCATCGAATAAATTGCTTGAGAAACACTAAATACAGACCCTGTAAGTCTCCTTCCCAGCAGGTGAATGCCCTGCTGGAGTTCCTATTCTGGACAAATCTCTTCTTACCTTTTCTGTTGACCTTCCTGCACCCTCCATCCATCCATACTGTACACCTGTTACAGTGCCTCTTCCATATGACCAAATATTTACTTTTCTCTGAAACAGGCAATGTGCTTTCTCTGTATTTTGGATGTGTCTTGTAAAGTCACGGCACAGCATTTCCTAGGGTAACATTAAGCTTCAATTGGTTAGGTACTTAGAGGGGAGTATTTCCAAAAGTATTAGGTGACAGTTTCAGAGCTGTCATCCTGTGCCTTTGGAAAGTTTCACCTTGATCTCTGGCTTACAAGCTTGGGAATAGTTTGCTTTTTATGCTGCGGTGTTCCATGTAAACCAATACTACAGCATGTAAAAAAGCAACTTTGATTTTTTTCATTTCCCCTTTCATAACTGGCTCAAGTGCTTAGCAGAAAAGCTTCTGAAAGCTGTAGCATTTCGAAAATTTAAATTCATCAAACCTAGATTTTTTTTCGTGGTTTTGTTTTTTTCTGCACTGAAAGTAAAATTTTATGTACTTAAACATTTCTGCCTATAAGTTGTTCATCTTTGGGTATTGTTTGGTCCTAGTATTTTCCTGAACTGACACTTGTGTCTTTTTAGCTCACACCATATTCAAATCCAAATGTTTTATAAAAGTGGAAAAATCCTTGATTGGAAAGTATCCAAATATCTAATTTTAAAAAATATTGAAAGTTGTACAGTAGTTTGTCCAGCTCACTTGAAATTGGAATTAAATTATGGCACCAGCAAATGGCTTTTGTTTTTTAATAAGATGTACACATTTCAATTTAAGTATAATAAATGTTTTTCAATAATTTTGTAAATGTGCTTTTCTTTTTGTTTACTTCTTTTTTTCCCACACCCACATTAGAGACAGTCCATTGTTAAGATTCAGATTAATTGCAAGACCTCCCCTAGCAAGGATGGTAGGTCAAGGTAAGGGAGGGAAGTAAACCAGCCCTGTAGTGTGTCCTGCACACGGTACATTCACATGGATCTTCTGCGTCTAGTAGAAATCTTGCTTAGATTTGAAATAATTCCAACAAATTCAAGTTTGACATCAGCTGATTGTTTATTTAAGTGTCCTATATCAGAGTAGGTTCCATTTGTTTTTGTACATCTTCAATGCAATAGACTTACAAGGTTCATTATGTTCTTAGAAAAAAAATGAGCCAACAAAAGGCAACACATCTTGACATATTGGTACCAATGACTGCCGTGGTACAGTTGAGAATAAAATCTGGTTAAAACTCTCATTACACCAGCAGTGTCTCAATGGAACTCTGAAGAATGATTGTAACAGCACTCCACTACTGTGCAAAAGCAGCCCAGATTGGCTTACTTCGTAGTAGTAAAGAAATCCATGTACTGTAGTCTAAGCTGTAATTTAACCCCAAAGCTGAGATCATTTAGTGTCCCCATCCTCTGCGCATCATGAACACAACCCAGCCATTGCTGGCGATAGAAGTTCATGTTCACACTCACTCCTTTTTAGAAGTCGTTTAAAATTTGCAGGGGGGAAATGGCAGTACTATCCAGTAGTAGCTTTTCCAACTGCTTTTTAATTTTCAGTAAACACAGGCCCTGAACTCTTAAAACACACACACACAATCAAACTTACACAAAAAAAGCTTTCTGAACTGTCAAGTAGTTTCTCTCAGATAATTGCTTAATATAAAAAAGTTTATCTATTTGTCTAGCACTGAAAAACTAAGGATGAAAGCACGGCCTTAAGAGTTAATACATAGATTTTTATCATTATTATCATTCAGAAGTTGACAGCTTCTTGACCAAATGTGAAGAGTTTGGCTTTCTACATTTGAAAACCACAGGTTTGGTTTGGTTCAACTCCTGCCTACAGACTGATGAGCCCATATGCTTGTCCCTAAAATGGGTGGGACAAACTGAATTCCTTGCTCCATCCTGTTTCCTGTAGCTGAACCTGTTTTCCATTCATCTGTAGAAAAGCATGTGTGCTACACCCCTCTTCCTGGAAGCGCTGCATCCTTTCCTTGCACCCCGCGGAGGTCCCGGAGGACGCGGGGATGGCGTTACCGAGAGCACCATGGATGGTTGTGGCAGCAGGTACAGTAGAGTGCACAGGCTCTACCACAGTGGATTTCTTACCCCCGTTCAAGGCCGATGGCATCGGGCAGAACGTGCGTCGGTGCCGGGCAAGCTTTGTACGAGCAGAGTTCAACTGAACCAAGTCCAAAAACTTGGGAAGTATTTCTAGTTCTGTGGGTATCTTGAGGTACTACCTTACCTTTTGACATTACCTATTATGTCCTGTTACATAATTAAATATGAAGCTGAATCATGAAAAAGAACAAGCTGCTGTTTCACTGTAAGAGCTTATGATTACTTTGCATTTTTTGGTCAACATCTGCTAAAGCTGATTTGTCCTTAAACCTGATATTTGATCTGTGGTGTATATTACAGAACAGCAGGCTCAGTTCTTCGGCGTGGCAGCCTCAAGCCTCACGTAACATCAGAACTTCACACCGAGTAGTGCTGACAAATGCAAATTAACCTCCAAGTTTCGTGAACTTCCACCAAGTAGCTGCTACGCTGCAATGCCCACACGTGTGACACGGTACTGCAGTTCTCATGCCAACAGAAGGAAGGAGTTACTAATACAAACCAAAGCATCACCAACTTAATCCACAGCTGCACATTACGTTAAGATTTTTACCTGGAAAAAAAAAAACGCTTTTCTTGTCACAAAACTGGATGACCAAACACCACCATTAGGACTTGTCAGGAAACCGACTCCTTCCGCTGACTTGCCGTCCCATTCTTCAACAACAACATTTTCTGTGTGGCTGCACGCACTGTCAGAGGATAATACAGCATCTGCAGAGGCGCTGTCCGCTCCCTCCGACCGACGGAGGGGGAGTTACTGGAGCAAAGTAAGCATGAACTTTCACATGAGGTAGATGAGCCTGTGGGTGAAAAGGCTGCATTATAATGGGAGAGAAACAACAGAATTGAAAAAGAGAAGCAGCACACCTCAGCTGTTGTGCCAACAGGTGCTCTCTCATTAAGGTTAATTAGCTATAAACAAAGCATCTATAGAGTGGATACCAGCCAAGCTGTTTCCTCCTCACATGCAATTCCTCTTGACCCATCCAGCTAAGGCACACCAATGTCTGGGCACTCAACTTGCACACGGCCCCCCCTGGTTTCCTAACAAAGCACTGATGAGCCCAGACAGCTCCACATCAGGAGAGACACATGTTTTGCTGCAGGAGAAAGAGGGATGGACCCTGGCTACTGAAGGATGACTTGTCTGTACCTTGTCTCCCATATTCCTGCTGCTGGTCTCATCCTGGAAAGCAGCATGAAATAGAATTGTGCTTCTGCCCTCAATCTGAGTCACCATCAGGGATGAGCTTTTCAGTTGCAAGAGTGTTTGGACACAAATTCGGGATACAAAGCTGCAGACAAGTTTAACTTCAAGGCTAAAACGCTGCCCCCGCAATGCAGGTGGTCCCTGACCTCATGGGTGAGATACGCAGGGAAAAGGTTTGGGGCTGGATTCCAGGGCCTGAGGGCCCTACAGCCCATCAGTGGAAATAACCATGCAGATGTTTGACTGCTGGCTCTGTGTATTGACATATATTTTAGGATATATATATATAACATATATTTAGGATAAAGCATGCCACTACACCAAAACAGAAGATAAGAGCTCATCATTTTAACAGCAAAATCTCATGAGTCAGAACTGACAATTATTGCTGTTCATACAGGGAAGTTACACACATGGGGACCTAGCAGAAGGATAGGCAGACTGTTTATGCAGCCTTCCTTGCCTGGGACACCTGTAGGACTCCTACAGTCTCAAGCAGTACCAACAGCTCTGGCATTTCCACGGGAACAAGCCAGGAAACACATACTCTGATCCGTTTGATTCCAGCTCGTGTGACTTGCTGGCAGTCGTACAGCTCAATTCTCTCCAAGTTGTGGCAGTTCTCCAGGTGTTCCAGAGTCACATCCGTGATGAGGAGACAGTTATCGAGCTCCAGCACCTGCAGCCTCTCATGCCCACACGTACTGTTGCTCAGGTGAAGAATCCCATCATCAGTGATCAGTTCACAGTGAGATAAGCTCTAAAACAGAGAGGCAAACAATTAACAACATCCCTCAGTCCTAAGTGACTTGAGCCTCTGGACATCAGAAGTCCTCTTCAACCTCCTTCACTCCAGTGGTTAAACAATTACAAATAATACACAGCTGAAATCCAGAAGAGTAAAAAAAGAAACTCCTTTACTTAACAAAACGGCTGTACTTGATTTTAACTTTGCTTCAAAACAAGTTGAGTCCCAAAACACATCACTGGCAAAACTCCTCAGGCCCCTTTGCTCTCTATGAATGTGGGAATTCTTTTCCAATTGTCCCACACAGTGCAAACAGCACTGTGCCAGAAACAACTTTAAAGGATGATGGGGAACATATGGGAATAGATGAGTATCTACTTAGGGGTTACTGTTTCACAGCTGCCATGTTCTCATACATAGACCAAGCCTGGGCAAGTCCACACAGATAAAGAACAATCACAATGGACTGATTTGCCAAATAATGATTTCAAAAAAAACATGAGCACTTGGCACCTCAGGCTGTACAGACAAGGAGCAATAAACATCTTGTACAGCTGCAGGAGCAGTCTTTTCTGCAACAGTCAGCATAATAAACCAAAAAAATCTGCTCCTCTTCAGCATATTTTTTCACTCCCTTGAATTACAAGAACATGGAAAATGATGCTGCGTCTCAGGCAGTGGCACCACATAAAGCACTCTCCTCATTTCTTTAGGGAATTCATGACTTTTGGAGAAGCACGGATGATGACAATAACAGGAAACAGACATTCCTCAGAGGCGGCTTAAAAAACCACTCTTTGTCACCACTGAAATGAATGCTCTCAAGTCCTCCCCAGTGAAATGTGCAGCATCTGTGAACTCTACTCCCCTTGCCCTGGGCTCTGAGCTAGCACCTTGCTTTATGCTCAGCCTGTGTTCTGCCTGTACTTGTACCTAAGTCTAACAGTGCCTGGTTCTGAAGTAGCATTTCCTTGCCCCAAGTTGTTTTTTTCAGACAGCAACTGATGAAGAAACACTTGCAGCAGTCCAAAAGCACTTTTTAACTCAGAGCAAGCAAACAGTAGTGCTCAAAAGGACCTCCTGCCAATCCCCTTGTAACCTTGCCCCTCTCTGGGTACAACCCATATTTTCATTCCAGCCTGACAGGGCAGCCTGGGGACTACCAACCTTACTTCACCTCAGCTACATCACGAGCATTTCCTGCCTGCTACCAGACACACGGCGTCTGTCCTGCTCTTTAAAACAATTTGCCCATCAACTTTTTTCTCCTTTGATCTACAGGATGAACAGGGAACCAGAGAAAGGCTGGGAGACAGGTCTGCACCTCCTCTGGAGTCTGACAGGGAGCCGCCTCGGCAGCTTCCCTTCAGCTCCAGCTGGTCCGATTTTACACACCAAGCGTGAGCAGCCAGCAGGGACTCCTAGAAACACCACCACAAGTACAAACTCTCCAAAAGATAACAGAAATGAAGTGCTTGCCCCTACCAACAGTGTTTTAACTCCTGACACCCTTTCTGGCAGTCTCTCAAGCCTTCAAACACATCAGCTCTCTCCTGTACCTCCTTTCTCTGTGTACGTGCTCTGAGGTTTGGCGCAGAGCCTGGGAACAATCAGCAGCTGCAGGGTTAACCAACATTCATAATCAGACCTGCTGTTCCAAGGAAGGACAGGAGGTTCTGTGAAGCTGTTGGCTAATTAGGAGTATTCCATCCCAGGCAGTAAGCAGCTTATAAAATCAGCTTTCCTGGGACGTGGTATTTGGTACTGCAAGGACAATACAGGATGTACAGCTGAGTTCGCAGAACTTTTGTAGAGTTGTTTGTAGAACAAATATGCCAAATTATACACACTTCATATTAAAAACCACAGGATTTTTCTGGCTTCATAAGCCTGCTAAAAAGCATTAATAATGTGGAATTTTACAAAGACAATTGCTTGAAATCTTAAGAATAAAGAGATATGGTCAATTTTTTTTTTTTTTTAATACATACTAAATGCTGTGTCTAAATCAAGCATGGCATGACATACTCTAAGAACTTCACATGCTGTGAAGAATTCACTTGCCTTCTCATCTTCAGGACTACCATGAGTATTTCACAGTTTCTCTACTAATTTAAATGTACAATTAAACACTTTAACCAGAAATTATTTCTTAAGTACATTAGGCAATAAAGCACTTGAGTACTCTGATACTGAGGAAGATTTGCCTACTTCCAGCATCTACTGAGTCTCCAAACACGACGAAAGCAAATTCAAAGTTGATCTCTGCAACTCCAAACTGTTTGTTCTAACTGCAAATACACGAAAGCACAGCTGCACAGGAGTTTACAGGACATTGGAAACACCAAGATTAGTTCATGCAGTGTATTTGGCACCTGCCAGTCTTGTCTTGTCTTTTCCTGTAATTCTCAGCCAGTGCTGTTCACACACAATCTCTGAGTATGTATCCTTCCTACCCATAGCTTGTATTTAAAGATATATATATACCAAGGAAATCAAGTTTTCTGGTTCCCTTAGAAAAGCTGTGATGTTTTACCAATGCCACACTTCCCTGTCTGTGGGCAAACACACAAAGGTCAGCAAACAGGAGCAGGCTCAGAAAAAA
>QWTY01005914.1:13643-34470 GCA_008033365.1 Pseudorectes ferrugineus | reverse complement strand
GGCTCCACATCTCCTGGCAACTCATTTGGTTTAACATCAAGAATGATGGTTCAGAAATTAAGCTGGACAGTTGATAAGGAAAAATAATAAAATAACATTAAAAAATAGTGAAGAAGCTCCTTTCAAAAGCCATCTTTCCTCATGTTGCTACCTTAGTAACGCTGAGTGAGTAACACTAATCATAACACAATTTAATTAAGGAAGCAGAGCACCTTCCTTTAATCCCATCTAAGACCAGATTATAAAGATACTTGTTCTCTCACGTAGATCTAACTAGTTTTAACAAAACTACACTAAAGGACAACTGGCCTGAAATACAGGAGCTCCTACTGTAATAACAATTTTCAAGTATCTTGATTGAAGAACAGACAAATTTATGTTACCTCAAACTGGTTTTGATGATCTGCATGATCTCAGCCACCACTCCCTATAAAACAGTTCTTTGAAATCCAGTAAGCAGAGTACCCCACTCCCAAATCCTCTCCAATCATGCTCAAAAGTCAAGTCCAAGGAAACCTTCCATAATTTATTATGTAAATGTAGTCCTTGGAAAAAAGTGCTTGCATGCAAAACTGCTTACAGAGTGATGACGTTTATCTTCTCTGGGTGGTTTTGTTTATTCAATATTTGATGTGAAGCATCAGACTCCCTAAGAAAACCATTACTGAACACTTGAGCGTATCCATAAAGGATCTAAGTGCTTTAAGTTGAATCAAATATGTAAGGAATCAAATATGAAGGATGTTAACCATAAAATAAAAGCTTTCTGGTTATTACTCACTGATTCGGTAACTTTTTTTTAAATCACACAATGCATGTAAATATTTTAGGAGTAATGTGCTGCTTTTAGAATACTTATGAAACTTGCACATATTTTGCACCGTATCACTGTACATCAGGAATGATTTCTAGACACAGAGTGAACAGCCTGAGTTTGTACTGCAGGAGTTGTCTGTGTGTGTGGTTTGGGGGGAGTATCCCAGGCCCCAGACCAGGAGTTACACTTACCAATGCTTGCAGCTTAGGACAGTGTATGGAAAGTTGTATCAATGTGCTGTCAGTTATCTGGGAATAAAAGAAACCAAACATTAGCCATAAGCAACAGACAGCAGGAGAGGCAACCCTCAAAAAAGGTATCTCCTTCTCTACCAGATGAGGGTTCTGTTATTTCTGGAAAACAACCCATCACCTGTTACTCTCCAAGTATTTCCCTGTATAGAATTTCCCAATAATTATTTTTATTTCCTACCATAAACACAACACTATTTATAAAAACCAAAGAACATCTAGATGGAGGTGTTAATGTATTGCATTCTTACACTGGACATTCAATATTCCTTTTCATATTAAATCTCACCAAAACACACTCTTCCAAGTCCATCTTCTCCAGCTCATGGCAATTCTACAATAAACAAAACATGAACAGATAAACAAAAAATGAAATAAAACAACATATAGACATAAAATCATGCACAGGGCTTATAATATGGGATAGCACAGCCTGCAAGAGGAAACTGTGATCTATATCCCTTCAAATATTTGATCACCATCAAAAGACAAAAATAATGGTTGAAAGAAATAGATAAATGAATTAACAAGCAATACCCCACCTCCCTCTCAAATGTCTACATTTCAGCCTTTCTCTTACTAAGTGAAATGTCTCCCTCTTGCCCTGTAAAGTTTGAACAGGACATACCAGTGCTCAGCACCCCTGCTTCCCTTCCTCCCTCATTCCAAACCCATGGTATTTACAGCCCGTGCACTAAAGCCAACTCATCTGCACACACACAAATCCAACTTCTGCGTTTATCAGCCTGCACCAAACTCATCTGGAATACACTTAAGCCCATGGCACATCTCTCTTCATTGTCATTCATTAGAAAGAAGCCTTAAAACCAAATTGCTTTGCTAATGAATGCTGAAAATATTAAAATAGGGTCTACTTTAAGGGTGGGAGAAAGCTGCATGTCACATCTACACAAGCAATTTTCTCAACATTTTGAGGGACCCCCAGCAATCTTTCAGAAGTGCTTTCAATATCTGATCACGACTAATTTCAAGGAAAGGATGTAACCTTGTGACCTTGCAGCAGACCACACAGTGCCACAATTCCCAATCGGCTCAATTCCCAATCTGTTTTTTCCAGGAATAGAAAAAAAAAGTTTAACTTGCAGCCCCCAAGAGCAGGCTTGAGGTGATTGCCAAGAGCCTGAAGCTGTAATGCTGAAGAATTAGAAAACCACTCTGTTTAACCACTGTGGCTACAAAAAAAATCCCCTTTTCATTCACATTAAATATCATCAGCATAAATGAATCCCATTTACAGAGTATAATTTTTGTGTTCAGATTTCCTAACCAGCAACACACAAGCCTAACATGAAGCATTTGACACCACCAATATGCTTATTGTACATATTTATAGCATGAACCAGGGCACAAGTGCTCATAGTTTATAATGTATAATGTACGTGTTCTGTAATTTAAAGTTATCCTCAGAACAATCTTTTATATGCTGATTTTTTTGATGTAAATACCACAAGGGTGTGTGCCATCAATATAAGGGAAATTTGGCTAGAATACACAACAAGAAGTTTAGAATTATGTTAAGCATAATAAATACAATTGAAATAAACTGAAAAAGGGAGGAAAAAACTGAAAAATGCAATGATAGATGGCAAATTAAATCAAATTGCATATCTAAGTATAATCCAGAAATATATTCCAGCTTTTTAGTCCCCTCCTCCACTGGCTTCCTTCTGCTTTAACTTTCCTCTTCTCATATTGCTTCCCAGCAGGACTACATCAATTCACAGCTGCTCAGCAGCAATGAAACAGGGCGAGCTGTAACCTTCTGAAATGACCCTTACCCGTGCTAGAAGGGTAAACCCAGCATCTGTAAGATGTGAACATCTTGCAGCTTCCAAAATCCTGGAAAAGTTTTAAATGTTAAAGAAAACATTAACACAGAGAAAAGCAAATGTATTTGAGATACAAATCTGTCTTCTGCAACTTAAAAGTTCTCAATAGCAAATGTGTATATACATATATGTGTGTGTATATATATACACACCCACCCCTATTTTTCACAGTGATTTGAAATTAAACTGGATTAAAAGTCTGCTTTTTATCAGAAGATTCTGACAGTCACAGAACATTTACTGGAAAAAAATTACACACAATTAGAGGCATTTTAACCTCTTGTTTCAGTAAAAGCATAATGACCAAGTTTTCTCATGTGTTATCTGAGGAAAGATATGGGAAAATAAACCCTGAGTTAAGGAAAATGCAGATGAAGCCTGCATCTAAAACCTGTTATCTAAACACAGGCTGCTGGGAAGCCACAAAACAGAGAAAGTACTTACTAGAAATCCCCTCAGAGCCTCTGCATGAAGCACAGTGAAGCAACTTACCAGAAAGCAAGGAGCTTAAAATCTCCAAGCCCACAGTAAAAACAATATACCAACACAACCTTAAAGAAAATACAGCGTTTTGGAAAGATAATCCTAACACTCTTCCAAGTGGCACTGGGAAGCAGTACTGACAAAAAAAACCCCCAAGAGGTCAAGTGCCCCAAACAGCACCACTAGTATGCACAACATGCCTCCATCCCACTAATGTTTTGTTGTCTTAGTTTTCTTTGTCCTTTTATTAATGGACACTTTCCTTTGCAGGTGGAGTATCAAGATGAATAAGGGGAAACCACAGTGCCATGGGATGAGCAGCACAAACTAAGTGCAACTCACCACAGCGAACACTGCTGGTATACTGGGGCTGGTGGGGAGGAGGCAGGGAAAGAGGCACAAAAGAATTTTTTGTGGCAATATTGAGAGGCCTCCAGATCCTTCCACTGGTTTAGGAGGTCATTAGAACACTCTCTGCCTAGCGAGAAAGTGCAAAGGGAAAAGCCACACTGGGTGCATGAACGAATTACAAACCCACCAAAGTACAGGATGTGGGGCTCTGACTATGACTTTGCTGCATCAGCCTCTTCCAAGCCAAAAGCAAGAGGGCAGCAAAGTTTAGAGCTGAGCAGCCCCAAAGGCTTGAAAAGCCACTTTCAGAGTTCCAGTCTTCAACAAGGTTCAGAAGGATGAGGGAAGCTTAAGCCAAGTATTAGACAGGCCCCTCTTCCCAAATGGATGGTTCTAATGCCTCTGGACTTTCTTCAGATACACATTCAGGAATTCTGTGCCCTTCCATCAAGGGCAGTTAGCAGCCTATCGTAAAATACTCTCAGCTACTCTGAAAATTGTCTATGATACCAAATAGGAAGGGGAAAAACACCACCACCACAAAAAAACCCCATTATTCAGGTCACAATTGTTACCCTTCTAACTCCTCTCATCGATTATTTGCTACAAACCCCAACTCATCACATGGCTGACTTTAAAGGGGGGTGGAGAGGGAATGACATCTGCAACATCCAAAATAGTGAGGATGCTATACTGCACACCCAGTAGAAGAGTATAGAAACAGAGGAATAAGAAACCAGAATATTAGCAGCTCTAGCTTTCTTGAAATTGGATGTGCAAACAGTCAGGACAGGAGAACGGGGAGTGAGCTGTATACACACATGCTACATCAATCAGGCCCCAGTATGAAAAACAGGTGGGAAGGCACTGGGCAGCATGGAAATAATGAGCAAAGTTCTAATTTTTGCTTTTGTTTTAGTGACTATGCTTAAATACAGAGGGCTCTTCTTTTTTCCTGTCACAACTGACATGAATTTCCCACCCAGTGATTTGTGAAAAAGTACCTAACATAGGAGCTGATGAGGCAAAATGATATCCAGAGCAGATTCTCCAGTCTTACAAAGAAATGTTCTCCGAGACAGACTCAGAGTTGCATTCATTGCCTACAGCTGCCTTTTGGGTACACCTGGAATGTCCCTGCACTCAGCACCTCCTGACTCCTGTGGAATTAGCAGCCGGTGGGGCTAAAAGGAACATGATCCTAACTTTCACAGCCCCACCCAGACAAAAACATTCATGGTTCACAGGTGCTTTTCTTGACAAGCCTTGCCAAAATACCTACCAGTACTTCAGCATTAAAAAGTGCTAATAAAGAAAAAAAAGAGAAGGTACCAAGTACCCGAAAGAGCAAATGTACAGAGGCATGACAAGACACCTCTGTGTTGATGTGACATAAGAAATATAGCTGAAGGGTCTGCTGAAAGCTGGACCTAGGTTTTTGTCCAAGGACATATTTGTGACTGGTAACAACTGCATCATGGAAATGCAGCAGTATCATGGAAAGCAGCATAGATCCTGAAGTGAAGTGAGAGTAGCACAGCACAGAAGATACTCAAAAATTTCCTAACAGGGCCAGCAAGTCCAACAGAGTCAGCAGAGTTTTCTTTCTCACTCAACACTGAAATATTCAGAAGGTACAAAACAGATGTGGAATTACATTTCCCTTTGATTTCCAAGATAATTTGTATCAAGTACTTTCCACCCATGATCCCAAAAGTCTAGATGTAACCAGCTGTATCCTCTGTCCTTCCAACGTGCAGTAATCCCCAGCAGTAATCACTGCAGAGGGTCATTTTCTTTCCTTATGCTGCTCCTCATTACAGGAGGAGAGCGGCGGACGCCTTCCCCCTCGTGGCACAGACAGGGCTGACAGTTCACCTACCGAAGTCGAAACAATTCCTGCTGCACTTGTACTGCCCTTGGAAAGAACTGCACAACTAACAGCAGTTTAGACCTCCTTTTATTTCCCATCTGAGATATTAATTGAGAAAATGAGAGGAAGAGTGGAAAAAGACCAGCAATAACAGCACAGCTTTCTAGGGAACACCACTAAGTGTGTCAAAAGACTCCCACGCCCCTAATAAACATGAACAGTGACACAAAGGGGACTGTCAGCCTGGAATTGTCTTAAGAACAGGTTTTTCTACAATAACGAAAGCTCTTTTTCACTCATTCAGCTAAAGGAACACTGTGTGTCAGCATATGGTACACTGGCATTTGAATTTTTACAGACTACACATTCCTCCACTATCTGTGATTTAAGGATAACAAGTTCTGACTCCTTCATGTTCCTGTCATAAATGGCAATTTGTCATCTAAAAATCTTATCTTTTAATTTAATTTGCATTAAAATTAGAAGAAGTATTATCTGTCTCTACAATATGTCTCCACAGCCAGGGAGCTGCTGCATAACTGAGCTTTGGTTTTAAAGCCCACCATAACATGTATGTTTGCACATTTTATACCATTGCAGAAGTTTATATTATTTTTAACTGCTAAGCCCCTATTGTTCAAAACATCTCTCCTAAATATGTGTCCTTGATGCTTGCAAAGACATGAGCACACTTTATATCAGAGTTTAGGAACACCAGAATGTACTGCAGAGTATATTAAAAGCAGTTTTATAATAAAATCCCTAAATATAATAATCAGATATGATTTAGCTATTTTTTTTAAAGACAAATGACTGCATAAAACCACATCAGAGTACAAACATCACAAGACACAACACAATTACAGATACTTTTACCTCTAAAAAAATTATGGGCTTTATATCTTCTTTTTTTCTCACTTGTAATTAGTACCTAAAATATTTAGCTAGAAGCACAGAATTGAATTGCTGGGTTCAGCATGTCTTATTTGTCATATATTAACTCTTGCTTTTCCAATATACAGTGAACTACATTAATATGACAGCTACAGAGGACCAGCCCTCAAGTTTATGTATTTCTAACTTAATGTTATGATTGCAAAGGTAATGCAAACAACACAGAGGTAAATCAAACCTGTGCATATCAGCTCATTATCTTCAGAAGTGAATTTCTTAGATCAGGCCAGTAAGAACATGACATACAACACACTCAGGGCATACTCACTTCAGCCTTGGACAGTTTAGACCAAGTGCTGTGAGAGAAGCATCTGTCAGGTTGCTACAGCCTGAAACACAGAGTGACTGCAGCCTATGGCATCCTCTACAGATTTTCACAATGCCTTCGTCTGAAATTTGCTGCAACACAGAAGAAGGTTGACGTTACTTCCTTACCAAGTAATCAGCCCAGAACAAAACTCAAGACACTGCTACTGTCACACTGTATAGAACCAAGGCAACCTGGATTTTCAACCTAAAAATACCACTGTGAAACCACATACAATGATAACACTGAAGGTAATCAACACTCACAATTCCTACTTAATTATGTATTTTCCCATAGACTTCAAGTCCTACTCTAAGGCAGTCTGAAGCACTGAGTTGAGAGTTGTTTGTTGTTGTTTTCCTCTTTCACTTCACTTTTGTTTTATAATTTTTCACGTATCTTTTTTTTTTTTTTATTGTGCTCACTTCTTACATATTGGTGGGGTCCAGGTCTTTTGTTCCAGTGACTGTGTAAGTTTGGGAACAGTGCAAAAGAGATTTTAAAGCTCCACAGCAGGAGAGCTAACTACCTAATTTGCACTGGAGCAGTGGGACCCAAGGGCAAAATCCTTCACCTTCTGATAATTTTTGAAGCAAGAGTTACAGGGAAACAATTATAAATAATCCATTCTTTACAGAAGGTAAGTGTAAAAGCCAGGTTTGCCCTACCCTATACAGCTGTCTTTAGATGAAAGATTTAACTCATAAGAGGACTTTTCATTTCTCAAAATTGTTTTGTAGTAGATATTCTGTAAGGAGTAACTCTAAATTTGGCATAGGAATAAATAAATTTTCTCTCTGAAACAGGAACTATAAGAAATAGCCCCATCACAGCTGCACACAAAATAGCAACAGAAACGGGATTACTGTGTGTGTGCAAATATGATTTTGTTTACAAGTCTTCTATTCTGGAAAAAGCTCTCTCTCCTCCTCCTAACACTATGAACTTAATTTTTCTGCTGTCTGGAACAGGTTTTTTTATTTCCTGGCTTAATATTACTCTTGCAATAGTAGCAAAGACCTCCACTGAATTTTTAATAGAAAATACACAATCCTTGTATAAGGCCCTCATATGAGTTCATCATACGACTGTAGCATATTTCTGATGCTATTACCACAAACATAACCTTTCCTAGATGAAAACAGGATGAGAAATAGCACTAGCTGAGCACAAAGGGAGATTACCTTATGCTCCCCTCCTCCCCAGCCCAGCAGTTTTTAATATCAGAAGTTTAGATTTGCAACTAGTTCAGTCAAATTATTATAGGCAGAAAACTAGAAGTCTCATTTTCTTTTTGGGGATACAGAAGGATTTGCATAATCTACAGGTAAGAAGATAAATTTTGGAGTTTTGTCCAAATCAGTCAGGTACTTCTGGATTTGACTCTCCAAAACTGTGTTATTTTCTGGAACTGTTTTGTTTCCTTTGAGAAATACTCATGACGCTGTTACTGGGAAAAGGGACTGCTTTGAAGGTAAGGACTATGTAAATTTTATGCTGCTGTAAAAAGCCCTCAAGTTACATATGAAAATTTTCCACTCTGAAATTGCTTGTGATTTCAATGCCCATATCCCTGTCAGGAAAGAGAAGTTTTTGAAAAATGCCTGCAAGTCCCCAGTTTCTAAAATCTTTCTCTAAAGATGGTACCTTTCAGATGTGGAGTTTCCAAAGCTAATATAAGTTCATTCCATAGCTGCTGGAGCTGGCCTGGCATTTTACATGGCCCATAAAACACAGTCACTAGAATTACAGTGGGGGTCATATAAAGCACAAGGACACCTGCTGTGTAAAAATCCCTTTGATCATATGGAGCCTGGATGCTTCTGGAAGTGTGCTTCCAAGCCATAGCCAGCAGAACACACCTCCAGTGAAATAAAGCTTTAAAGCACATGTAATTAGGTAGGACACACAGGCTAGCAATTCAAAAAACTCAAATGAAAAAATACTTTCCCTCAGGAGGTTTTTTTTGTTTGTACTACATAACAACAGACATCCTGACCAAGGGAAAGCTCTGGTGCACTTCTATGCCAATGCCACCGTTAGGTGGGAGAGATAGGAATTGATTATCATCAGACCTCTTGACAGCCTTCCACAAAATTAGTTAGAAAAGGCTGGCCTTGATATACATCATTAGTCTCAGGCAAAACACAACAGAAAAAGAACTTGGGAGAAGGAGGACAGCAAAAGGAAGAGTAAAAGGGGAGGAAATTATGTACTGATTTTATTTATTTAAGTGTGGTTCTGACCAAAAGAGGGAACTTCCTTTCCCTGCTGTTGTCTTTAAGTCCCCAGCTTCAGTGGGCACCCACATTCAGACTGAAAAATTATCTTTCACTAAACATCTGGATAATGGAAGCTCAAGCTTTGTATTTGTATTGTTCTTATTTTCTGCAATTTTAATGTAACTTTTAATAATCTCTAACACTTAAAAATATCCAACACATTAAAGAAATCTATTAGGTTCAATCTTAACAAAAAATGTTCCCATGCCATATTCATTCTGGAAAAATCTGTAAAACAGATTCAAAAGTTTTGCAGGTTTTTATACCTTCTAGCAATAAAACTAGAAAACTTGTCAAAAACAAACAAACAAAAATACAATTTCATTATTCAAATCTGCATGACAAACACTGAAATTCTAATTTATTTCAATATTTTCTAAGGCTTATTTGCAGGGAAAGAATGACTTAGATATATTTAAAATCTAAAACAAGGCCTTTCCCATTCCTGAAAAGTCACACCAGAAACAACAAAAAAGCAAATATAAACTGGAGCAAAGATAATTTGTGTTCTCTAAGTAGAATTAAAAGTATATGAATGATTCCCAGTCATTTCATTACTAATGAACGTGTTCTTCCATTAATATTGGGAAGGCATGCCCTTCTGCTACTTAGATGGTTCTGAATCAGCTTCAGTTATGATGCCATTATATTTTACTCTCAATTATGTAGCCCAGAACATGACTTCTGCTCAATTAGAAACCTTAGAATTATGAATAGACCAAAATGCTACACAGTTCATGAAATTTGAATGAATACAGTTAATTCTTACTCTAGAGCTTACCACAGTTAAAAGATGTAATGAGGGGGAAAAAAAAAACCCAACACTTCAAGTCAAAACTCAGCTCAAGAACCAGCTAGCTCATTTAAAGCCCCTATTCCACACAAAATCTTGTAAACTGCAGAAATGTACTATCTGACTTAAGTAAGTGTGCAGCAGATCAATTCATTAGCATTCAAAAATGATTTCTGATTCTTAGAGAATGTACCTTTGGAAGCTTCAAATACTTACTGTACATGATTGCAAATTCAGGATTACAAGCTCATGACAGTGATTTTGAATGTGTTTCAATGCTTCATCTTCTAACTGTATTCAGTAATTAAATTGGACATAGGAAAAGAAACAAGAAATTAAAAGCACAGAAAAGCAGCCCAAAGAATGTACACATCTTGCAATATTGAACAAAATACTATAACAAAAACGGTATTTTTTAATTCATGGAGATTTCAAAAACCCAAAATAAAATTTTATTCCTAAAGGATCACCCAAGCAATTATGTACCTGTGTGCAACCTCTAAGAAATAGAGCTTTTAGTCCACTACACCCTTTCACCAGTGCTTCAATACCATCCTTCGTAATCTGATCACACCAGGAAAGATTCAAATGTTCCAGATTTCTGCAACCCTCACTGGGAGAATTAAAAAAATACATAAAGTTAAATCCAGCCTTCAAATAGTCATAACAGTGGGAAACCCAAATTAAACACACTGTTAGAAATTAATGATAGCCAGTGGACTGTGCCAGGCCTCCACAGAAAAGTCATGAGAAAAGACCACACACAAACACCATAGTCTACACCCAAGAAGTCCTAGATATAGAATACAGCCTGTGCTGATTCACAGTATTAAGGTTCAGCACAAATTTTTTAACTTTATTAAATTCTGAGCAGCTCTTTAAACACTTTTCTTTAACACAGAACACTGAATCTTCTTACCTTAAGCCTTTTAAAGAACTGTTTGTGATGGCTACACAAGATGTCAGATCCAGATGTTTCAGCTTGGAACAGAATCTGCTAAGACTGTAACACGTGCTGCAAAACAGCAGACACACTAAAAATACCTTCAGTTACTTCTTTTTCCAAATTTTCCCATCAATCAAAAAACCTCTTTGACTTACCTGTCAGTGATTTTTGTGCACCCATTCAGATTCAAGTGTTCGATGTTTCTGCAGTTCTGTGCAAAGGTCCTACAACAGCACCAAAAAGCTGAATTAATGTCATGTCCCAAGAGCAATGCAGTCACTAGAGTGCGCTCTGCCCCGTACCTCCTCCCACCTCGGTCAAAAAGCCTGATCTTCAAGCCACAGAGTAATTGCAAAGTGTGCCTCAAATACATCTGTCTCAGTGGTTGCTTCTTCCTTTTCCTACTGCAAGTTTTTGGTCTTAGGCAAGTGTTGTTCCTGTCTCAAACACCACTTGGGAAAGCTGGTTATTTTTTGTCATATATAAGCCAGAAGTTGCTTCAAATACCATAACTAAAAACTCAAAGGGCATAAACAGAAAGCTTCAAGTGTCACATCAGTTAAACATTAGGCTTCTGGGGAGGGTTTTTGCACATCTCATTACTGAAGCCTTTGTAGGTCTTAATAAGGAGCTTGCTCCCACAGCAAATGGAAAGGGACACATCTAGTACAATACCAAAGTGTGTCCTAAGCCTATTGGACTACCAGTGGCCAGCCCTGTAGGCTGCAAATTGCTTCTTTATTATTTTAAAAATTAAAAAGCACCAGTGTGCACTACTGGGTATGAACTTTAAGGATGATTGGAGTTATTACACTGCTGAGAGCCTGTATGTATCATTATACTAATTACCCTGAAGAAATACATAAACTTTCTTTTCATCTCTGCAAAGTAACATTTACAGCTGCGTTGCATTTCAGAACACTGTTTTTATGCCCATGTTTCCTTCAACTGCATGGATTTTATTGGCAGGAGGGAAGGAAACACACAAAAACAGTTTTGTCTGGAGGCTTGCCCTGGTTAACAGATCCGACTACACACTTAGCTGGTAACAACTTCTGGCTCTCCAGTGTGGATTGAAAACAATGGAAAAAAACCCCAGCAAGCAGTTATACTGCTGAGAGTTTCCACGTGAATTCTCAAAACAGCTATTCCAAAATTCATGTACTGGAGGGAGATTTACAATCAAGACACTCTTCAAATCTCTTGGAAAGATGTTACACTCTGGAAGAACAGCAAACTGCCTCTGAGATTCAAGTGTGGGGCATATCCTGACAGACCTGCCACAAACATTCAGTGCTTACATGGCCAATACCTACATCAGTAACTGGCTGTTTTACACAAAAGTTGATGTAGAAGAAGGACAAATAGAGAAACTAGTATCACCCACAAAACTAATGGATCTGGAAACAACTCAACACAAATAGCCTTATAGGAAAAATCACTTTCAGAACAAGTATCTGAAAATTAGTGCTGCATGAATTTACTCTAGAGACAAAAGTTAATGAATTGACTTACTTATAAAATTTAGAAAAAGCTACAGGTCACAGGATACTAGCTTAATGCCCACTGCTTAACAAAATCTTTGTGCTTATATTTTCCACCTGAGAATGGCCACACTACATCAGACTGAACACCATCCAGCCCAGGCTCTGGGGACAGAGGGAGAAAGCATAACTGCAAAAAGCCAGACCCCAAGCCTCCCTCCAAATGTTCTTTGAGCCCTAAAGAATTTGTGGTTTAGGGACCCTTCAGCTGGAGGTAGGATCTTTGGGTTTAAATACTCACAGAAATATCCAGAGGAATCTGGCTAAACAGTTTGCATTGGAAAAAGTTTATATAGATTCAAACATCCTTCTGGGAACAAACGGCACAGTTCAGTTCATATACTGTGTAAAAGAAGGGTCACTGTCCTCTCTCGTCTCCCAAGATGTTCTTGTTGCCTGCCTGTCCTTATTTAGACCTAGAAGAGAATCCCAGGTCTTTTCCTGATTTTGTCAGCACTCAGTTGTATCAGTCTTTATCCTTCCTCCTACTGCTAGGGTCACCTCTTGTCCAAACTAGATGATGAACTATAAAATGACCATTATACTCTGACTATTGTAGGATGCCAGAATACAATCTGAAAACATTTTAACCACTTGAAAACGGAGCAATACCAACATAATCCTAATAGAAGAAAAAGACACGTTTCTGAAAAGCACAGCTTTCATTTCCTAGTTCATTTCTAGAAAATAGCAGAAGCTATATTTTGATCTCAAACCGATGACTCATTTAGTCAATATTAAGGTATTTAGTACTTACCTAAGTATCCCATTTTGGTCATCAGTCAGTACTCAGAAATACAAACAAATGTAACAGTACTCTAATTGCATTTGGTACGGACATTAGGAAATAAGTGATGTCTCCATCAAGGATTTTACTTACTTTAAAGAGGAGTCTCCAACACCAAGACATCCTCTCAGACTAAGCTGTCTCAGGAACCCACCACACCTTTTTGATATATTTTCCACAACACGACCCTTAAACCAAATAAAAGGAAGATTTAGCTGAGTTTTATTCTGGCATAATATTCTAACCAAATTAAAAATCCCAGGAGTTAAGACCGGCCCCAGCTATACCCCACCAGAACTACAACTCTTTGAATTTCTTCTGCTACTTTAAGAAAGAACAGTTACTTGTTGAGAATCTCCATTCACATTTAAGTGTTATTCAATTCATTCATTAATTCTCTCTTCCTTTTCTTCATTCGATCACACACGGCTCAACTTTTTGTCACAGCAGACCCTACCCATTAAGACTACTAAAATGATCTTCAAGTTTTGTCAGATGTGTAAGGAACTGCCCCAGAGGTGGAATCGGAGGCTTGGCCACTCCTCAAGGGTCCCAGTCATTCCTACAGCATGTAAGTTTAAATTGCCCACAGAGACCTGCTTAGGCCAGTACATCACAAAGCCTCCAGTAAGTCCCTGTTTTACAGCTCCTGCCATAGGGGTGCTTGCAATTGAAAGGTGCCAAACACCTTGGAGGGAGCAGCAACAAAAGGACTAATACCTAACAGCACCGTGCATTTTTTTCTCTCCCTCTATTTTTTGAAAGAAAAAATACCTATAAAATTACAGGTCAGTGGATTTTTCGTTCTCAGGTTGTTATATTTTATTGTCCTTCTCTAATACTAACGTCCTGGCCATCACTATGGAAAAATATTTTCTTATCAGAGCCCGTTTCTTGGTCCATAAGTAGCATTGCTTATCTTATCGCTCAGAGGAATTTACACCAAAACAAACAAACTGAAAACCATATATTTTTTAAAGAATTTCAATTAATCAGAATTATTGCTCAGCAAAAGCCAAATACCTTTACTGTAAAGATAAATTCTTCCATGAACAAGATATAATGCAAGTTCAACTTACATTGCAGAAAAAAGCCAAACCCTAAAGAATTATTCAAAGAAAATACAAACAAATAATGAGAAGTTTTCCCAACCCCATTTATTTCTTTAATCATGTAAAACCTCCCAAAAACCAGCATACTAAAGAAGACAACTTTAGTGCATTCAAATGCAGTTAGCTGTTCGAATAATTTGTCACTCAAAAAACTAGTTTTTCAACCTACCCCAGCTTACAATTGGTTCCACAGACCAAGAAATCCTAAGGTACGTTTAAATTCAAGATCACACATCTTTGATAGAAAAGAAACACTTTTCATAGGGTTCTCCGCCCCCCGCCACTCTATTCTCTACCATATTAGGTCTTAAATATAGAAAAATTCACAAAACCTGATTTTGTATTATTTGATATTCTCAGATCAGGTACTGACTGAAAAATCACGAAAAAGTCCAACTGAGCACAAAGTTGTCAAATACAATTAGCAGCTTTTACCTGTCCTAAACCCACAGACAAAAAAATATGCTACTAAACCAGTTAAACAGAGCACTTAGACACCAAATGTGAAACTGTATTTTGTTTAAGAACTAATTTGTGTAATAATTTCTGGTTGAACACACTCTTATGGGTAAATTTAAGAGGTTTATATTACAAATGTACTTAAATATAATACACTGAAGTAACTGAATTGCTCCAAACCACAATAGCTTTTTACAGCAAAAGAGGATCATAACTTAATTTCAGTCCTTCTCCTGAATCCCATGCTACAGACATAGCATCTCAGAGAGCAATACCACTAGGTAAAACATATGACAAAAATATTGAAAACTTAAAAATACAATACTGTTTTTCTAAATACCAAAATGATTGCAGACACAGAAAAGGCCTATCAACAGAAGGACTGCAGACTTGTGGGGTGTTTCTTCATTTCTTAGCAAATGAGGAACACAAGCTTTTTAAAGGCAACTGAAAATACGACACTAAAGGTGCAAGTCTTCTTTGACAGATGCCAAAAATCTTTCTCCTACCTCTGCAAGATCCTCATGTTTAAGATGAGTAGAGCACAAGAGTTGGCAATAAAGTTTTAAAAGAGCGGTGAAAAAAATTTACCCTCTATGTTACTGCAAAGCTTTAGGAACAGTTTGTACCATGGTTAGCAAAATACAGCAAATGAAACACATCTGGATTTTATTCATGCAACTAAGAAGCTAAAACATAAAATACAGAAATAAATCTATTATTGTAGTCTAAATTTAATTTGTATCAAACAACAAATAATAAACCAGTTCAGATTGAATCAAGGAATTGTTGTTCCCCACTGATTTTTGTCTTCATTTTCAGATGTCATATTTTATTTTGTTATGCACATCTATGATAGCATTAATGCAGACATGTTTTCTTACAGAAGACAAGTCTGCCCTAAAACCTTTCATTATATACTGGAAAGGACTCTTCTTCACATGTACCTGCATTTCACACAAGGTTCAAACCTTATAAAACAAATGGTCCTAAAATGGTAACCAGATCCACACCAAATCCAACCTAGGCAAGTCCACAGTAAGAAAAGTTGTACAGCATTTTAGTGCTTCAATCTCCAAATCCTATAGCCAAGTGTCCAGTGAGCTTCCAGCACTAGATGGCCCCCCTCACAGAGAAATTTGGGACCAGGAACAAAATTACCCTCTAGATCGTAAAAGTGATTCCAAGAATCTCACTCCATCCAGAGGTGCTGTTTACACCTTTCCTTTCTGGAAATGAGCAGATTTGAATTTCTAGAGCTCTGTATGTATATGATATATGAAAATTATCTGATACACAACTGGCAACCAAAACTGAAACACTCATCCAGCAAAAAAAAGAAAAAAAAAAGGCAAATACAGAGTTTTTTTTAATTTGCTTCTTCAGAGTATTATTTTCTTGAACTTAGTCTTTAAAACGTGTGAACACAAGGACAGTCTGTGGGGCACTCAAAGTGGGCTATGCTCTTAAACATCTCCATAGGAATGAAAAATACTCTAAAAATGAAAAGGACACTAACCTCTATATCCGTTTGAAAGTTAAAGAGGTCTATTCTTTGCCAATTGCTTCCATCCAGAGCTAAAACATTCCATGCCTACAGAAAACAAACACAGTTTATTTATTACCTCCACTGCCTGCTCCCTTCATTTTCCTCTCAGTAGTTCAAATATCACAAACTAGACAATTTCAGGCAGCATTTTTAAAAAAAAGTTGTAAATATTAGTAGTCATACAGTCCCAACCAGCTAAAACCATAGAATTTGCAGAAATTAATCTCAAATCTCCTAGATGGATTACACTTCAAAGGCTAACTTGTGGCTACAAAACATATAGGAAAGCAAGATATTAAATGTGAAGTACGTACACAGAAAGATTTAACCCTCCATTCTTAAAAGGTTTTGTAAAATTGTCTAATGAGTTACTTTTGCTAGATCTATATGGAAAAAAAGTATCTGCAGATGAGATTCCTTTCAATAAAACCACAGTTCCTCAACCTCACTAGTTACTATTCTGAGAAAACAGAAACCTTTCAGAAAACTGCTGACTTTCCACTATTAGGACCAGGCCTTTCCTTTACACGTGCTAAGTTACATGTACGTGTTTGAGAGCTTGCCCTTCACTGTCGAAGCAATAGTCGTTCAAAGGAAAGCAAAATAAAAAAGCCAGAGAAACACAAATATCAGAAAATCAGAAAAGAAAACACCGCATCCAACTGACAGGTAGTTCTCAGAGAAAGATACAATTTATTCAATCATTTTGGTTTTCTTATGCAGTTTTGTAGGTTTTAGCTGAAACCTGATATTACCTGACTCACAAGACTTACTGAAGTTGCAGGACAGGGTGATATGGGTATAGGAATGAAATAATTACACACTTAATTATACATTAAAACAAACAGAAAAACAATTAAACCCCAAACCAAACCCAACTGTAAGAGAAGGAAGAAAAATATGAAATTAAGTTCATTCATGTTGTATAATAATACAGTTCATTGCACACAGTTGATGTAGAAATAGAGTATTATTCATTTTATTTCAAGGAAAAAAAAAAAGAAGACAAGCTAAACATAAAAACTTACTTAGCATGCCTTCTCTAATATCTTGTGTGTGCCTTTTTCCTCTACTAGTAGTCCATCTACTTAACACCTTTTGTACTTGGCAAGAAAATGATGGATGTACTTCTTAGACACATGGTGCACATTAACCAAACTACATGGAATTTTAAGCAGCAAATACGCCTGAAAAATAGTGTTACACAGCCACATGCTTTATAAAAAGCAAATGCCATCATGCCAAAGTGGGCTTAATCCTTTCTCCAGATAGAGAGTATACACGACTGGATATCTTTTCCACAGCCTTTAGACAGAAGTCCTGTACACAGCAACTAGAGTCCACATCTAAATGCAAAACTGGGACCACTGTTCATTTGCTTTAATAAACTAAGAGACTGAGAAAGCTATTTTTTTTTTACAAGAAGCAGATTGCAATGAATCCCATTATTTGCATGTAATTAAGAGAACAGCATCCCAAGGAACAACAGAAGAACCCCAGCAGAAATACATACCTTGGAAACTTGTGCACAGCGACACAAAGTAACTATGTCCAAGAAAGAAAATATTCTAGAAAGAAAGGAAAACAACTACAATTAAAATGTTTAATTATAAATTTGGACTAATATATGAATCTACAGTTCTGTAGTTCTATGGAAAGACACCAATTACATAAGAAGCAAGTTAAATACTATATGAGTGTTTTACCAAATTATTTTTGGTAATTGAGGGTTACAGAATAATATCATAGCTAACCTCTAAAGACAGTCAACACCAACATATGAGAACTCAGCAGGTGCTGCTTCTGAAAATCTATTTTCTGTTCCCTCTCCCCTCTTCCTCCTATAACAAATAATTTTTTCTTCTTAATTCATAGAAACTAGCTTATATTCCTTTAATTGTGCTACAATTAAAGAAATCACTTACACAAATACAGATGAAGATTTCAGAGGTTGGCGAAGAGTAAGAAATAGATAACCACACATAGATAAATCCAAGTTCAAGAGTCTATGTATTAATACAAGGGACAATGACCCAAATTTCTGAAACGGTTTCACAGTGACTACCAGGTCTAACACAGTATCTTTTTTTAAAATTTACTCTACAAGAAACAACTATAGCTGAAAAATCAGATTTACTATTCTGATCATGGAACCAATTTCTCAGGGTTATCAACTCTTAATAGTTTACAGAAAGAAATTTTTCACTGTCAAAATGAATTTTGCTAAATACCATTTCCAAACACCAAGGAAATTTGTTCAAAGGATGTTCTCCGTGAAAAAGAAATCATTAGCTTAAGCATAAAATATAGACCCTATTCAAAAATAATTTTCTATTACAGAGAATGAAAGCTATGAAATATATGAAAGATGTTCCTGTAATTCACTGATAAACTGCTACCTGTTTGCCAAGGAACTTTTTCAGTCATTAAAACAATGAACAGTAATAAGAACAATTTCATATTATAGTGAGATGTTAACATTGAGGAGCAAACAACTGGTAAGAGATGCTGAATTTAATCACGTAACATTCTGGTTACTGTTTTTCAAATGAAAATATGAAGCTAGAGTTCAAAATGGATGCCTACATCTTAAGCACTGTGATTTTTAGCTGTGGTAAGAGCACAGAAATGAAATGAAAGTACTTCTTAAACATAACAACCTTTGGACATTTATTATGATCACTTCAGATAGGAGTCATCCAATATTTCATTTGACACCTGGAAATACTTTCTCTTTTTTACCATGCAGTAATACATTTTCTCAAAAAAACTAATAGCCAAGCAAACAGAAGGACAGATGTTTTCAGAAGCTATGAAATAGTTTATAAAATCCTGTCAATAACATTTATTTTGATAGCATCTATTTTGACATTTGAACATCCTTTCTGAGGCCTGTCCACTTCAGGAAACTTAGCGGCATTTAATGCACAAAGTACACACTTAATGTGCTCAGAAAATCGCTGGACTGTTCAGATAAACACTGAAAAGTGTTCTCTCTCTTTTAAGAGCAGCATAAACATCAGTGACCCACCAGGAACTCTCTTCTGAAATCACCTTTCTCCCTGCCATGAGGGAAATGTCAGCAGATGAGGGTGTGGAGATTATACGAGAGAGAGCTGCAAAAGCTTCTTGGCTTGCAGAAGCTTCCTCATAGAACCACTGTGCGAGTGGAACCTGAGGGTTATCTCAGATTTACAGAAGCACAAAAGACAGATTTCCATGTTATTTGTAACAAAGAAAGAACTTGTGACACAATACTCTTGCCTAACCAAGAACGTGACATGCTTTAGAAGTGAGGTATCCAGCTCTACTGAAATAAGAAACAACAGAAGAAACTGTAAGATGCTGAAGAAAGGGTATTTTATACACCCCCACCACTCTGAGTTGTCTGGCAGTCTCTCTTCATGTTTCATTGTTTAGTGCTGTTAAGAGATTAATGCTGATGCATGATTCCTGCGAAAAAAAGGTAAATTAAAACCAAATGGAGAACAGATGTATTTATTTTTGTTTCATTCTGTATGAAGTGACTTTTCAAAAAGTCAAAGACTTAAAGTGGTTATTCTATGTTAAGAGAAGAAATATTTTAGTAAGTGTAAACATTTGTGATGCTTTTAGGGTTTTTTTTTTTTTTTTGTTCTAGAGAAGAAACTTTCCTGCAAGGCAGCCCAAGCTGTCCCCATCAAAACAGGTAACAACATTAAGATGCATTATCAGCAAGCAAAAGCTCAATTATTACCTTTCACTTAAACAGTACAATAAGCAAGAAATGCCAGTAAATACTTTTATAATTCCAAAGAGGCATCTTGCACACATGCTTGAAAACACTTTTTTCCACGCTTTTCTATTTATTTACCCCCTATAGTACAGTCTTGCACATGCACCACTAACACACACTTGTCTCCTCGCAGTCCCACAGAATTACTAGCAAATCCTTACCAGTCAGGAAAACTAGCCAACAAGGCACAAGACTCTAAGGTTTAAAGTCATTTAAAGTCTTTTAAAGACTTCAGAGTGTTTAAAGACTTTAAATGCAACCAACAAACTGAGATGGAAACACTGACATTGTCAGTCATCTCTCAGTGTCAGACACTGACATTGCCTGGCACTTGGGTGAAGGACCATCAGCAGGCACTTGCAATTTTAAAAAGTGGAAAGAACTACCAAGCAGGGCAGCTGCTGGTTGTATAGCACTTCTGTCCTCTATGACCACAGCTACGTAGGTGGAAGCTAATGCAGCCAGCAGCAGGATTCATTTCCACTTCAGTCTTTGGCACGTATTAATACAGGGAAATGGAAATTAAGTTAATAAATTCACAGTAACGTTTAGGATCATCTATTCTGGTTTCTAGTATCCCAGGCTATTCAATTCTCCATAGTTAGCCTGCATTGAGCTCAACAAGGAAAATGCACTTACCAACACTTGGAGCCCTTCAAGCCTTTTCATCCCTAGGCACACACCACTCTGGACA
>QWTY01005913.1:0-24896 GCA_008033365.1 Pseudorectes ferrugineus | reverse complement strand
AAAAAGGGCAGGGGACAATCCTATGGGGCAGTAAAGTAGCAAGGTGAGGTCCCCAGGCTTGTGCGGTTCCCTCTTGAAGTTCATCAGTGGAAGTCATCATTTTCTTTTTTCTTTTCTTTTCTTTTCTTTTCTTTTCTTTTCTTTTCTTTTTTCTCTTCTTTCTCTTCTCTTCTCTTGTTTCTTTTTTTTTAATTGAAGTAAGAACAATGGAAAGGAATTATG
This sequence comes from Pseudorectes ferrugineus, assembly GCA_008033365.1. NCBI lineage: Eukaryota > Metazoa > Chordata > Aves > Passeriformes > Pseudorectes > Pseudorectes ferrugineus. The sequence goes on along the minus strand of QWTY01005913.1, from coordinate 24,674 downwards.
ACTTTTCAATTTTAGGCTCATGTCACTGATAACACCTCTCAAAGAGTGCAATTTAGATGTTAACTTTCACAAAGCTGAAACTGTGAAGGCTAAAATGGACAGCCATCTGCCTTTCAATTTATGTATGGCTGACCATATGTGATTTTGATTTGGTTTTTCACAGCAGCATTAGCAATAACTGACCATATGAATTGTTCAGACCACCAGGAGAATTCTCCCTTGACCTCTGTCCAAATTATTTCCCTCCTGCAGAACCAGCATTCAGTTGCAACTGTTAAGTTAAATGATCTCTGAAGTAAACTGAATCTGAAGTGTCTCTTGGTCTAGTTTTTAATCATGTGGAAAGTCCATACTTAGGTAGAGAGGATCTGATCTTCTTGGTATGGTCTCTCTTTTGGTTGTCCAGGATTCCTCTCCTGTGTGCTTGGTTCCTGCTATAATACAGAGGCAGAAAGGTAAGGACAGGACCCAGGAGTAGTTGTGGTAATTTATGGTAATCTGTTACACATTTGTATCTCTCTGACAAATGTTCCAGTTCATACAAGAGTTCTTTTTCATAATGTTTGCAGTGGATACATTAAAAAAAAAAAAAAAATCTTCAAAACAGTGTTCTGTAAAATGTACATTAGTTCTACACTTTCACTCAGATTCTAAATCTATTCTGCTAAGTATTGCACAATTACCTAAAAAAGTACTATTCCTCCCTTAGAATAAAAAGTCTTTATCATAGACAAGCAGAGAAAAGACAAGGTGTCTTGGATGTCTGAATACTGTTAGCAACTTGATATCCTTTTTCAGCAAAGCTGAGGTCCCATGGCCTGCTGTACTGCGTTTGACTGGATTGGATTTAATTTTCTTCATAGTAGCTCATGTGGTGCTGTTTTGTATTGTTGATTAAAACAGTGCTGATAACACTAACACAACGTCAAGGCCTTTTCTGTTTGTCATGCTGCTTCACCAACAAGTTGGCTGGGGGTACAAAGGAAGTTGGGAGTGGGCACAGCTGGGGACTGCTGACCCCAGCTGGACAAAAGGTTATCCTGGACCCTATGGCATCACGCTCAGCAAAAAAAGCTGGGGGAACAAAGGAGAAAAGGATGACATTTGAAGTGATGGTGTTTGTCATCCCAAGTAACTGCTACATGTGATGAATCCCTTCTTTTCTAGACATGGCTTAACACCTGCCTGTTGATGGGAAGGGGTGAATGAATACCTCATTTTGCTTTGCTTGTGCACACAGATTTTTCTTTACCTGTCAAACTGTCATTACCTCAACCCGTGGTTTTTCTCACTTTTATTCTTCTAATCTACCCTGCATTGCACTGCAGGGGAGTGGACGAGGATCTGTGTGATATTTGCCTTCTTACTGGGATTAAATCACAAAACCTATCCTTTAGTGAAGAAAGACTGTAAGGGCTGTAGAGATGTTTTTCTTCATTTTGCTCACAACACAGATGTATTTTTATGTCAGCAAGACCCAACCTTATAAACTGCAGAGAGAGGAAGCAGATTTAGGAACCAACTTTGGGCTACCTCTCATTACACAGCAGCAATTAGTGGAGGATCTCCCCTAAGGAAGCAAGACTATCACTGTCTCATAGACCCCAATAACTTTCATTTCCATAGCAGCACGTGTGACAGTCTAGTTTTTAAATTTGGGCTCCTAGCACACACAAGAAAATCAATCGTTTCAGTTGGTCCTTGCTTGAAAAATTCTACTTAGTTTCCTACAGAATAAGCAGTCAGATGAATGGAAAAGTCTATGGGCCATATTTGATCTGCTGCCTGCAGCTGGACTATGGTGATTTTCATTACATAACTTCTTAACTTATAGTATGAAGCAAGTATGACCCAGACAATTTTTTTTCTGTTAAAATATCACAGAATCACAGAATATGTTGAGTTGGAAGGGACCCACAAGGATCATCTAGTCCAATTCCCATACGGCTGAACAACCAACCAAATGAGTTGTCTTCTTACTTGTCTTATTAGGAGATTATGATGGGATATAGTGTATACCTAGAACAGTAATTTCTTTTTTTTAATAAGGATTTTCTTCTATTTATGCTGTGCAGGATTCTTTGTACATGGAATGACCTGAAGAGTTGTCGCATAAATGGTTAGCTAAGCTCTGAAAAGTGAGTTATATTAAAAAAGCACAATGACTGTCCTCTTCCAACTCCTTCTCTAACTGGTGTCCTCAATTCTTTCCCCCTTTTCTTCCATTTCCATTCTCTGATTTACTGTTGTCTCTTGAGGCAGAACAGGAATGCTCAAAAATTAAACATTATAAAGGGACATGAACACTGCAAATTCTATTCTCAACTCTTCATCTGATTTAATTTCTAATTTTGGAGCAGTATAGACAGAGTGACTTTCAACAAAATGAACTCAAAAAGAGCTTTCAAGACACAAAAATATACACTTGCAGTAATGCCTGTCCTCTACTATTTCCTTAGCTGCTACTTTCACAAAGCACCTAAATTTGCTGGATTTCTCTGGTTTGGTTTAAAATTCCCTGGTTTTTGAAACTTGAACCACTGTAAATACGTTAGTTTCAGTATCTCAATGTCCCTGTCTTATTTAAGATTTGTAAGTCTTGGGAGGTATGCCTTTACTCCTGAAAGAACTGATCCATTACAAAGTTCCTGAAATGCATTCATGTGATCAGTTTTCTTGCAAATTATCAGAACCACTTTTTCCTTTAAGCTTGATTACCAGGGAGAGAAACAACTATAATGCTATTGATTAAACTAGTCTTTAACAGAATAGAGTTTTACCCATTCAAAAAATAAAATACATAAACCACTTTGGAAAAAGGATAAAATCTCTGGAATCCCAAATGGCTGTAATCAAACCCAAAGTATAACACACCTCTCTTTCTGCATTGGTTGTTGGAAAGGTTAAGTGGAGTTTCTTCCCAAAAAGCCCATCTGTGCAGATAACACACTCCAGGGTGACAGGAGATGTGAACTGGAATCTCCTGAGTCAGGGGCAAGTACTGAATATGTGTTTCTTACCTCTAGTGTGACTGCTTCAGTGATTAAATTATTTAAATGTTTAAATGCAAATCCCAAACAATACCTTATTTTTTTCATTTATCTTCCATTCCCCTGTCTCCTTTCAAATTAAGAGAGACTTGGTACTCTTTCAAAGAACTAATAATGCTTCTGAATAGATTCTGTGCATTGGAGATCTGATATCAATTAACACCTTTGATATTATAACAGAACAAATAATAGAATAGTTATTCCCAAAACAACTGTCATATACTTCTGTCTTAAATTTTTTATGAACTAGGAAAAATGATACTCTAAAAAGAAAAAATACAGTATAAATATAAAGATCTCTGACAACAAGTCTCAATAATCTGTGAAGCCTTGTATGACAGAAGGTGTGAAATTAATGATTAAAAAAAATTCCTACTGCTTTTTCTTTTGGTCCCTATTTTTTCTTTCCTCTCTGTAGCCCTTGTTTCAGCAAACAATTCAAAATTCTGATCATGAGAGCCAATCAAAATATAGTGATCTATATGAAAATCAGGAAAACATTAGATTTGTTTACATAGTTTTATATGATAACACTCACAGGTGAAATGAAAATTCATCTCCTAAATTGCTTCTGAAAAAGGTACAGGATAAATTGGACATATTGAATGTATTACCTAAGGTAAATGTATTACTGTATAAGTAATGATGCATAGACTTCCTGTCATTTGATTGGGTGACACAGCTCCATTTTTGTTTTAAAATGAAGCTATGAAGAAAGTTTCTCTAATCTTTTTCAGACTCCTAATCCACACACATGAACAAATTTCTCTGATTTTTAGTGTAATGTATTTTGATTTATATGTTCTTTGCAGAATTACAACCTGTAAAAGGATGTGGTCCGTATAACCCTGGCTGTTCAGTTTCTTCCCAGAGTGTCACAGTACAAAGCAGGTAGAAATATGACTTAAGCAGGTGTTTAAAGAGTTTTGCACTACTTATAAAGGACTGAAGTGAAACAAGAAGTTTAACTAGATGGACATATTCAGTGTATTTTTATTTGTCTTAAAATGCATATATATATATATGTATCTGTTTATTTTTACTCTTAGATAGCTTTCATAATCTGGACATTAGGGAAGAGAAATACCTCTTTCAGAATGGCTATCAACAAAAAATTAAACCCAAACAAAAGAAATTAAATCCTTATTTTCCTGGTTATTATATTGAAGTTCTTAATTTTATATGATTTCCATTTTCTAATTTCTTTTTTCTACTTTTCTGCTTCACCCAAATGAAAGCATATACTTCAGAAAAAAAAAACAAATTGAAAAAGTGTGATCATGTGTATATAATAAAGAGAGATTGTGGAGTCTCCATCCATGGAAATATGCAAAAGCTGTTTGGACATAATCCTGGGTAGCTTGCTCTAGGGGCTCTGCTTGGGAAGAAGGGGTTGAATCAGACACCATCCAGAGATCATCTCCAACCTCAACCATTCTATAATCATGTTCTCATATGTCAGACAATGGTGTTCTTCCTTCATGTAGCACTGAGGTTTCCTTTTGTGTGTGCATGTGTGAGGGGTGTGTAAATGTGCGTGTGTCTTATTCTCAGTAAACAAATGGTTTCTAGTATTTAGAAGAGTTTATTTTTATCTAATCGGATAATCTTTACTCCAAGTAATTAAACAGTAAAAAGAGGAATGCTATGCCTGTTTTAAATGACACATGTCCCTCTAAAATCTAAGTGCTCAATTAAACAGAGCATTAGAGAAAATATAGATTAATGCAGCAAAATTACTCTGCCTTCTCTGGGATTAAATTCCTAACTGAAGACATTAATAAGGAAGACAATCTGTTCAAAGTCTTTAGTACTTACATTTCACTTTCTTCAAAGCTAGGTTAGGGGCATTGTCCCTATGTCTGAGAACAGTAAAGGTGGATGATATACACTGTCTTTTCATATTCAGCTTTGTTAGTTACAGAGAAGTTCAGCATGTTCTTCATTTCTGATTCTGATTGTTCCCAGAAGCTATTAATTTTTATTTTTTCTTTGCCCCAGAAGCAGATATATTTCTGAGGCTGGCAAATTTTTTTCTGTCTGCACTTGCATGACTATAGACATGGTGGTGTATATACACTGAAGAAGTATTGAGAAGGTTTTCTCTCTTCCATTCAAGCATTTTTTGTTGCTGCTTTTGTAATGGATTCTGAAGAAAGTCAGTTAAGTTCAAAACATTTTTGACTCATCTCAAATAGCGTGCATGAAGAGAAATACACTCTAACAGAGGAAAACACAACCTAAGCAAAAAGCCGGAAACTGCAGTCAGACAAATTTAAATTTGCATCAATGAGAGCATTTAAACAATTAGAATGATTAACCATAAAGGCAATAGATGCAGACCATTAGCACCATTGATGGACAGGCTGATCCAAAATTAGAAAAGCAGTTCACACATGAATTGTGTGAAGAGTCATCCACAGTGACACCATATGTGAAGATTCACTGGAGTGAATCTAGAGCTCTCTAAGTGCCCTCCAAAAAAATCATGAAGAGCAAGGGAAAATGACAGACTGTTTCTGTGTTTCAATCAGAAGTAATGACCTTTTCAAACACATTCTTGAGCCCCTCCTTCAAATAGGAAAATGTGTTTGAGAATTGTAGAACTGGAACAAAATACCTTCATACCTGGGATGTCCTAGGAAACATTGCATTGCCAGGTTTACACATGTGATAAAGTATCATTTGCATTGCTTCAGATATATTTCAGCTACTTGTACTGTTCAATATAATAGAAATTGGGTGACATTTAAAAACCAGCTAAATTTCCAACATCCACACCAGATGTTTGCCTTAAAATCCAAAAATAAAAGTACCCAGTTCTCTGTCAGGAAGTAGATGGAAGTAGGCACGGAAAATTGCTGTGTTATAAATTGCCTGATTTCTACTGTGAACAGATGTTTAATTGTTATTAACATTATTTCATCTATTAAATTACAGAAACATGATCCTTCATCTCGTCCTCGAAGGACACTCACTACCTGTGCACTGAGGTAGCCCCCTTTGCTCTTCACATTTAAGCAAAGCAAAATTTTCCTTTACTGAGCATCAGTGTCACTCATAAACAGCAAAGGGAATCCAAATCAAGGTCATATTCTTAATGTGTTTTCAATGGAGAACATTTCCTCTTTTTTTTTGTGGATCCTATAGTCTTCATAACTTTTTAAATTGGGAGGACAGCTAATAAAACTGTGGACTTGAATACAGTAAATTTTTAGAATATATAATAAAACAATTGGCATCTCAAAGTTTTATAAAACTCTAGAATTTTATTCCTACATTAAAGGAAACTCTCAATTTGTGTTCTATTTATAAAATATAAAAATTGTGTTCCAGTCTAAAAAATAATTTCCCTCCTTCAAAGGAGGAATATAGCATTATCCGTTCTTCCAGAAAGATAAAATCCAGTATCTTTAAATTGCTAAACTGACCTTCAATGGTGATTTCAGAACACTGAACTGGGAGAGACACAGTACAGCTACACAGAACTCTAATACAATTTCCTTTTTCTCTTGGTCTTTTCTTTTTCTCATTGTTAATAAAAATTACTTTGCTAGTTTATGTGTGGCTTCTTTTACCATATATGATTTACTTTTCTTCCATGGTATCATATTTTGACAAATATATGTAAAACTTTTAAATTTATATTACTTATATCTGTTATAAATACCTTGGACAATACCAATTTCTGATAGCAACTGCGCTCTCAATAAAAAGATAATGTTTAAACAAATATATACATTTTTTCCCTACTTAGAGCACCTAAGAACATATTTTCATACATCTTGCAAAGTCTTATCTTGTTCTTCTGCAAGCAATTTCTGTTCTTTGGATTTAGAACCACTGGATAAACTCTTAACCTCATTCACATTATTCATGTTCATGAAGTACTGCAAACAGATTATATTCATTTATATATTTTTTTTTGGCAACAGTGAGGTGGAACTACATGCTAAGAGGAGGGAACTGACACATCTTCCTTTATTGTGGTAGAAGGAGCAATGGCAAACGAACTGCAGAACCTCTTAATCTCTTAATTCCTCTTGCAAAGTTAGTATTTATTATTTCTAAGAAATAATTTTGAAACTATTCACCTGTCATTTGACAAAACATCTTGTATATGCATTGCTTTATAAGATTCTTTACGAATAAAATTCCTGTCAAATATTCTTGATACTACTGTATGAAATCCACATGAAATCCACACTCTAAAATTCCATGCAAGCTGCAAAGCCAGGATTTTACAGACTTGTTCATAGTTGCCCAAGAGAAACTGTGATTGCACGTGTAAGACTTAAAGACCCATTAGAATAGGGAAGATAGATTTTATTGAATTAAAATAATTGCTACACTAAAATTAAAAGTAATATTAATGCTGTAGGACCAAATGTTGAGACATTAGGGTAGTTTTTTTCTCTTTCCTTCTGTAAACAGCTTCTGTTACAGAACTGTCTATTTCTCACCACTGCCTACCCAGGCTTAAGTACAGGTTTTATCATTGGACAGTGAATATTACCAATTATGTCTCAGCTATCCCTTTCTAAAAGAAAGACAACAATATCACTTTTCACATAAAGGCATACCTGTAGTTGTCAATACAAAGAATCAGACTTAGATACTACTCTTGCAGTATAATCATTGATCTCTCTGAAGATGGTACAGTAAAGATATTGAACATAGTGTTTTTCTTACTAGTATTATCCTCAACTAACTTAAACTAAATGATTAAAAATTCTGCTCATGCGACAAAAAAACCTGATTTTAACCTGTATTTTTGGGACATTAGGTAGTCTTTATTTAGTCTTGTAATACTGTGGGTCATTAAAAATAATTATTTCTACGAAGTGATGTAGAATAATCAATTCTGCAAGCAAATTATTTCTTCTATTTTAAGGTATTCATTATAAGAGAATGTTGATAAAGAATGTGAAATGAGAAAAGAAAAAGTATGGTTGAGAGAAACTTTACATACACACACATCCATATATAAACATACACTTATATTTACACATCTGCATAGATACAGATAGCACCATTTTCCAAGTCATTGGGCACCCAAACTTCTATTTAGTCTGAATTCCTACGGAAAGATTATTTTTTTCATTGAACATTCTTTTTGATTACATAAAGCAAAATAAAGGAAAACACCTTGTAGACAAAACCCCACAATTTTGGTCATTATGGTGAATCAAATTCTATTTACAAATCAAAAATGGTTACTTTGTTTCCAGTGACATATTTACTTCTTCCAATAGCCTTTGAGTAGATTGATTTAATTAGTTGCATGCTAGTATCCGCATATCTGAATACAAATAAGCAATGTTATATATAATTTAGAAGTCAAATGATCAAAACAAGTTCTGGTTTCTATGACAAGTTAATTTGCACATTTATAATCAGCAGTGTATTATAGGTAGTATGAAATCATATTTCCTTTTTATTAGTAGTTGACCTATATTTTGCTCTGAAAGACAGATCTGATGTAAACTGAGGAAAAACAATTGGAAACAAAACCAAATGGATTTAAGCATTACTTTCCTTTTTGACAGATATGTCATTTTTTGTCAGAAATACAGTAGTCATTAATATTCCCACTAATCTATCAAAAAAAAGTATAATTTCTTCATTAACTGTATGTTTAAGGGAAAGACACCCAATTCAACAATATTGTAATATACTCAAGCCTCTAGTGAATTTCCTGAACCATAGTGAATTATTCCATGTTCTCTACTCAGAAACAGTCATGAATGATTTCTAAATGGTGCCTAAACAATGCAGATGAATAATTATAGGAAAGCAAATTAATTTGAATGATTGCTTGAAAAGTTTAAGTACTTGTTATAATTGCTGAAAATTTGACATAATTTACTGTAATATCATGAGCTTATTTTTTTTTAATATCTCTCTAAATATACTACTCGATTCTTCTCTTTCCACATCACAAGAGTTATTGATGTATTAGAGATTGGGTCTGCAGAAGCCAGGAAATAATTGTATACAAAATTGCAAATATATTGCAAATCTTTATGAAAAAGAAATACTAACTTTTTGTAAGTAATTTCAAATTCAACTTGTAAGGGTCTAGATCAATCCCCTATACACTTGGTGACAGAACATACAGGGACACACAAAAGACATGAAGGAATGAAACAAATCACTAGATGCCGTGATCTGCATTCCTTCTAGTGTTGTCTTACTTTCTATTATTTTTCTTTAACTTTAACTTTTATCCTTTTAGCTCATTCATATATTGCATGTTCTTTTAAAAAATACTGACTGTGTATTGATTTTCTTTTTTTGCAGGCAAAACAGTTTTGATTCAAGAATATTTACTTATTACCTATTAAGCCAAACTTCTGATCATTAGTTTATTATAGAATCAATCATAGAATGACAGAATATGCTGAGCTGGAAGTGACCCATCAGGATCTGGCCCTGCACAGAACCATCCCCAACAGTCACACCATGTGCCTGAGAGATTGTCCAAATGCTTCTCAACTCTGTCAGGCTTGCTGCTGTGACCACTTCCCTGGGGAGCCTGTGTCAGTGCCCAACCACCCTCTAGGTGAAGAACCTTTTCCTGATATCAAACCTAAACCTCCCCTGACTCAGCTTCATGACCTCTTCCTGGGTCCTGTCACTGGTCATGAGAGTGAAGAGATCAGTGTCTGCCACTCTTTTTCCCCTTGTGAGGATGTTGAAGACCACAATGAGGTCTCTCCTCAGGCTCCTCCAGGCCGAACAGACCGAGTGACCTCAGCCACTCCTCATATAACTTCCCCTCAAGGCCCTTCACCATCCTTGTGGCCTTTAATTTAAAATTGAAGACATTTTCCACAGATAAAAATTTTTTTTCAAATGTTCCATCAAAGTTGGTAATGAAAACCAGCAATGCCAGTCTCCTACCTTTCAGATGATTGAAGTAAGCTTATATTATCACCACAGAAAAGCAAGGTTGTTTTTCAAAGGACGGAGGGTTATTTGGTGGTTATTTTTCTAAAAGATATGACTAATGAGGCAAAATTCACTCCTTTTTGCATCACTATAGCCTGCATCCAAAAAGACATGAATAGGCGAAGAAGATACACCGGAAAGAAACACAAGAATTGAGAAATTGTTTCTATCTGAAAACTTTCTGAAAAAAAAGAAAAGTATCTGTGCAAGCTTCCCTGCCCCCTTCCTGCCTTCCCCACCATTCTGAATGTATTTGTCCACTCAATATTTCGAAAACTTACTGTAAGTGATGGGTCACTGCTTTTACCAGGCATTCTGCCAATTTGAGGATGCATTCTTTCAGTCAGTCTCCCTTATCAACTCTTCAGTCCCCTCAGTGCTTCATCACTAACTTAGCCATCTGTTACCACTGGTTGAAAAATCCCAAAGTGGCTAATTTTCCAGTCTAATCACTATTTAAAAAGAAAACAAAACCAACCAACCAAACAAAACCCCACCTACCTTTTCCTTTCTCCTCTGCAAATGTATTTTAGTTGTGTCTTAGCTTTTGCCGGTACTGGAAGAGCTTTGCTCTGTATTTTTCAGTAAGTCAAATAACCCAAGCAAACCTGGCTGAACATTACATTGTTGTTTTTTTTCTTTTTTCCACAATAAAATCCTGAATTGCATGCATTGGGCCATTTATTCAAATAGTTCTTTTCTTAGGACTAGTAGGTGAATATATAGGACAAGATGCAACCTAGGAATTTTTCTTTAAGCAAAAATTTGTTTGATGTTTGTTACTGACCTAAAATGTTAATGAATACTGTCAATATTAAGGAAAAAAAAATTATCAGCATTAATGACATTTTATGGGAGCCTTAGATACAATTTATACGACACCCTTTTGTTTTACAACAATTTTAAAATGTGTGTCAAAACTGCTACTGCCTACCCCCTTTACTGCATGTGCAGTTAATGATATTACACTCCATATGAAACAAATGTAAGCTAAATAATGCCATCTAAATGGAAGCTTTTTCAGTCTCTAAATGTTTACACACCACATTGTAGTCTATTTAAAACATCACACTTTAAAGCACCTAATTTTACCTCTTTTAGGTTCAAATTGCCTTGTCTGAAATTTTACTGTAACTCCTAGAAACCTGCAATTTGAAGTACTCATATTGCATCCTAGAATGATTGTCATGTCTCCAAAGATACAGGAGATCCTTAGGGTATGTGGTACCATAATATCTTTACAAAAAAATGGGATAACTTCTATGCCCACCTTCAAGAAAGTCAAATTGTGTAAGAAAGATGATTTTTATGTGTGGAACTTTCTTTCACTGAAAATCCTCAAATTTTTTTTCAGGATAGTATAAGGAAAACTTATGTAATGTAACATATTAGATATTTCCAACAGGAATTTCATAGATTGATAAGATTCTTTTCTTCAAAGTATTATTTTTATTCAGGAATAAGTGCTTCGATCACTAAAACTGCAAGATGTTTCTCTGGACAAATGCTGTCTAATCAGAGGAGTATTGTCTCCTGATCAGAATGGGGGAGGCAGTACAGCCCTTTTATAATCACAAAAGTGTCTGAATGCTTCTGTACTCTTCCTTGGTAATGGAAATTGACATCAGCTCAGTAATGTTAGATCAATGCATATAATTTGGAAAAACTCTTTGCCTTACAAATGTAGGGGAAAAATGTTAAAATATCTAGGTAATTTACCTGAATAACTCAGAATAGTAAGATTTTTGTCTTTATGTGAAAGCTGAAGTAACGACAGTAACTGTATTGGGCACTAGATTCTATTTTGCACAAGTGCCAACCTTGTATAATGATCTTTTACATATCTTTTCATCTTAAAATTTAGTACTTGAGCAGCTTTCAATAGCTTAATAATTTTTTCAATGTCTCTGTTTCCACTGGGACCACTTTGCATCATTTTAAATTTAAATTTTTTATTGATGTATGTTGCCTATATGAAAACATTGATAGATAACACATGTAACTAATGGAAATATACAGACTACTTTTATTATTAAATATAACTTCAAGGGTCTTGTCACTTTGACATGTGCCAAAGAAGTCAACTAATTTTTTTCATAGGATATTTCTTAAGTGTCTTAGTCTATCTTCTGCTGCACGGAAACTTGTTCATACTTGGTCTAGCATACTTTCCCCTGCAGAATTATAACAGGTAAATAATTATTTACTTTCCTTTTTGTTCTATTGCTAATATCAACCCACATTCCCAGCATGAATATTTAAATTTATCCTAGTAGCATGGTAATTTAAAAATAATTAAACACTGCACATAATTGACTGACAAGTCATCTCTGATAAGCACTTTGAAGATGTGTTTTTATGCTTACATAAAAACAATCCTGACTGTCAAAGGCAGGGAAAGTTTTAGTGATGATCTTAATAGAGTCAGAGCTTCTTTGATTTGAAGTTCCAATCACTCAAGTCTTGATTAAGAACTGTAACACTTAATGATACTGCAGATCTCCAGTCAAACTTGTAAAATATAAACACATAAACATGCACCTAACAAGACCTAGATATTTCACACAGATAACTTCAGTTCCTGTTTCTGAATGCTTTGCTTGCTGTAGGAATCCAGGGTTTCTCAAGAGGTTTCAGCCCCAAAAGAAGACTGTTTCAGATGTCAGAAAAGAATCTTCAAAAGTGATCACATGATTCAGAAATCCAACAAAGGGAAAAGGATTTATAAGGACTTAACTTCATTTTAAACATTTGCTTTTAAAGATGAGAGATTCCTTTCCCATCTGTGTTGCACATATGGAAGGGGCATGATTTTCATGTCACTGACATGAACCTTACATGCTTCTGTTGTCAGATCACATAATGAAGGTCATGTAAGTATAGCACTTCCATGAGAAAAAAAAGAAAATGTTCTTTTATATTGTTTACCACCACAGATTCATTCTGTTTCCCTACATATGAGTCAAGGAAGAATGGAGAAACCACAGGGTTGTGTTTTCCAGGAATGTCTGAACTCCCAGTGCCACAGCAGCGTAGTGGCAGATGAAAGCCAAAATTAAAAAAAATAATCAGTTCCTTCGTTAAATTTGCACACATGCAGGATTTAAGTGCCCTTTTCTGGCACTTCTTTTCACTCTGTAGATCACAGCCACCTACTTCTGGTTGTAGGCAACTCATCACATACTGCACCTCAACACTGCAATTTTTCCTGAATCTTTAACAAAAGTTTAATCCTATAGCAGAAGTGAGAGGATCTGAACCTTCAGTTAGAACATGGTTATTTTTAATCACATGATAATTTGTTAAATTTAGATGGGACAACTGTGGGTGCTGAAGATGATTTGTTTTTCTTTTCTTAACAATATAATTGCTTTTCTTCTTATCTGTAGTGGAAAAAAATGGAAAAATGAAATGCACCTGTACCTCTGTATGGAAGGTTTCTAGTGAATGGATAAAATCTCTTTCCTGTTGACAACCTGCTGACCAAAAGGTCCCACTAAGTCTCAGCAAGTATATAGAATTGTGATACAAATTAGCTTGCTTTTTCTCAATAAACACGTAACAGTCAGTTCAAGATAGAGTCAGGGCATCTATCTAAAATATACTGCGTAAATATATATAGCATGTATAAAACAGTGGTTAGAGTGTTCACCTACTTAAGTGTTTTATATACGCCACACGATGTTCTTTGTAAAGTATCACCAAATTTCTCCAATGCAAGTAATAACAGTCGACATGTAATATACCTGTCATAAAATATCTGCTCAATTATAAAAATTTTTGGATCTTTTTTGTTTGTGGGGGTATTTTGTTTGTTGTTTCGTTTTGTTTTGTTTTGTTTTTAATACTTGTTAGCCTGATACACTAAAAAAAACCCATAATTTTTATTTCTAAGCTCTATTTAGAATCCAGAAAATTCTTCTCTTCTATCACAGTTGTGAGGGTTTTTTCACACACTTAGGTGTTGAATAGCCTTGTAAATTTGGACCTCATACAAAGCTTTTCATCTTTATTTTAATTTTAATCCACATTGATCTGGCCAAAAAAGTCACTGTAAGATGAGAGCATTTCAACAAGAAGATTAATTTTTGATTCTTTTCAGACCTGGCAGCTTTCTGATGTCTTATCATGCAGCACAATTTCATAGGTTCATCATTCACTCTCATGCCCCATTTGTGCTGGGTAGGTAGGTTGATAAAAATTTCAGACAGCTCGAACTCCCATTATCAGTGGCATTCATGGCCTTAGTATAAAAACAGAAGCCTTTAATGCAAATCCAGCATAAATCATTAATACATTCCATTTTGCCAAAAATATATGTTGTACTACAGCCTATCTCTAAAAATAAATTTTTGTAATTCAGTCACTGATTTTTTTTCTCAGAAATGTGGAAAAGGATGTAGCTCTCTGTGGTAAAGCTTGCAAAAGTATTCTCCTTCTCTTTCTTTCTCTCCAGTTTCCATGGCAACCCATCAAAACTAATAGAGGCCCACAGAACGTCATGTTCGGATACAGAACCGCACTACAACAGGTTCAATTTGTAGTTCAAAATGAAAGACAAATTACAGTGTGTTAAAATTGTGCTTATAAGTACATGTTTAAAATGTAAAAGTTTAGGTAGAAAATTTTAATGTCTTCTAGATTATATGTACGGATATGGTCCTTATAGAATGCATATAGATTTAATATAGAATGTTTTTGACTTTAAAGAGAAATGTTCAGAATTTACGAGCTGATAGATTGCCGTATATCAAAGTATGTATCAAAGTCATCTCTGTTTTTCTAGGGATTTAATTAATTCTACAATGTGTGAGAGTTTTAGGCTAGGAGTATTACAGTGGAGATTCTGAGTAACTGTTGCACAGAGGATTCTTTGACAGAAAAACAAAACAGTTGGGAAAAACCCCAAAAAAATTGACAAAATGTCACAACAAAACAAAACAAAACAAAACAAAAATCTACTTAAAACCTGGAGCCACACTTTTCAGAGGTAAAACCCTGTGGATCTTTTTAATGTGAATTTTACTTAAATCAACGCAGCTCCAACACAATTCATTTAACTGGATGACATTCAACTGCCATGTAAAGGTCTAGCTGTGAGTTTAATCAATAGGTGAAAGGATATTTCGGTAAATCAAAAAGGCAAACCATGCCTGTCTTGGGAAGGATGTATCAGTTTGACATATATGAAAGGTAACACTGCTACCAAAGATCCCTCTTCCAACTCTTTCCTATACTTACATAGCCTTCCACAGAGCTCTTTGCAGCTTGATGCTGAATTAAGTAGGAACACTGATTTATCCAAGAGGGTTCCTTTTCTAAGTTCTTTTCAGGTGGATATCTTGCCTCTAAGTTGGGTCAAATGTTTGTGCTGTCACGTTAAAAAAGGCGGAAATGAAAGTAAAAAAAAAAAACAAACAACAAAACAGGGTAAGTGGAAAAATCTTTAACTGGAAGGTCTTGTTTAATGAACTTCAAATTATAGCACAGGGTTTAGTTATTATAGTGATGAACATCAACAAAGATAGAGCATTGTTGTAATATTGTTATTCTTAATGTGGTAGAGATATATTTTATCATATTATCCCTGTGTCTTACATCATCTAATGTTAAACGCTTAGTATTTTCACTTCAATTTTGAGGAGTCAGTATTCTACAAGGATTAATGAGCAACATTTTTCTTAAAAGTAGACTCAAGTGAAAACAATTTATCTACTTAAAGTTTAGTGAAGGCCAAATTTATACCCTAACTTGAAATATCAAGCAGGAAAGAATATCTTTTTCTTGTTTATTATCACATGTTATGGCAAGGAGGTTTTGGGTGACTGAAAAAAAGTTTCATTGACATAAGTATTTAAATGAATGATTTTCTGCAACTCCATCTGTGAGCTCTCCTTAATGTGCAGAAAATAAGACATTTTATTTGCTTTTCTTTTGAAGCCTTTTCATAGAATCATAGAGCCATAAAATGCTTTGTTGGAAGGGACCTTAAGGACCATCCAGTTCAAATGCCCCTGCCATGAGCAGGAACACCTTCTGCCAGACTAGATTGTTCAGGTCACCATCCAGCCTGGCTTGAACACTTCCAGGGATGTGGCAACCACATCTTCTCTGGCAACCTGTTCCAGTGCCTCACCACCCAAACAGTAAAGAATTTCTTCCCAATATATAATTTAAAACTACCCTCTTCCAGTGTAAAATTTTTTACACCTTGTCCTACATTTATCATATCTTTCATATCTTCTATCTTTCATCACTTCATTTTCTTTTCATATCTTTAGTTGTAACAAATGTGTACCAGATCATGAAGGTCAATGTGAGTTTAAACCAGGTCATAGATTGAAGACATGTAAAATCCAACAACCAAGAAGACTTTTTTTTTCTGAATTAGTGAGAATCGATTTAACCCAAACTTCCCTTGAGGGCCATTAAATCCTTTTGATCACTGTTCCTTAATAATGAGCCTGCTGTGTTGTAAACCTTTGTAAATTGAAAATAAAAATATCTCTTCTGTCTGTTCAGTTTCAACAACTATGTACAGAGAAGATTGCATCTGTACAAATTTAATAATCTGACTCATCTCAGGCCTTCTCAGTTTAGCATGCTGGACCACGAAGTATGAATACAGTCTTGAAAACAGTAGGGGAAAAGAAGAAATATGTTATTAATAAAATCTAATGCAGGTTTCACAAAATGAGGGTTTGCTTAGCAGGTGTGTTTTAGAGATCATGAATGAAATAGATTTTTTTGTTTTCTTTCAGGGAAGTAAATCTAGAATGTAGTTCTGACTTTAACAGATTAGAAATTTTAACTGTCCTGGAATACTTTTATGCATGCCTGTGGTGGTATTACCCATCTGACATGAGTCTTCACTTCAGTAGTAAACATACTTCATTCTTGCCACTTAAAAAGAGAAAAAAGAATCCTAGAGTGAAGTTCTTTGTCTAATTTATACCAATTTTAGTTACTCACTAAAGAACAGCTCCAGCACTGCTGCTGTCTAAACATATGCTACACATCTAATATCTTGTTCTAGGAGACTGTCTGGCTCTTATACTAATGTGTGTAATAACCTGTATCCATCAGCAGCATATTTTTTTTCTGAATTTATGGAGCTAATCACCAGTACTGCTTTGACAGACAATAATTGGACATTTTTTACACGGTGTAATTTGTTATTCACTCAGAGACAATAATTTTACTTGGTATTTTTTTTTGTTTGTTTGTTTTTTGTTTTGTTTTGGGGTTTTTTTGTCTTCCCTTATAAAGAATCAATTCTTTAACATGTTTAATTTCCCAATCTCAGCTGGAAAATTATTAGTGAAGATATGACTACTGCATAACAAACCCTCAAGTGATAGGTTCGGCAAATAAATAAATGAATACAGCAGTGACACAACTTTCAGCATTACCCTCTAATGAGAATGTGAAAATAGGAGTGAAAAATGGATGTATCTCAAATATGCTTTGCAGAAGCTTGTCATTGTCATCTTAGGAATCTACAAAGAAAGTGCTACTGGCCCAGGGAAGAAATCATTATAATAGTGAAATAAAGAGACATTATTTCAAGGAGTATAATAAAAAGGAGAAATAAGAATTTTCAGAATAGAATATGTAATGAAAAGAAATGTACACCCATACCAAAAACTGTGAATAATGAACATTATTATACTGGATATTTGAGAAGGGAGTATATATCTCATTTGCAAGACTTGAGGAACCAAGCTCACCTGTGAAAATGCTGTCTTCATTAGACTAGGCAAGACTGGGTGAAAATGCCTTTCAGTTTCTCCCAAAAAAACCATACCCCCACATGACAAGGAAAAAACACAGATGATAGGACATCACCCTAAAGTCTGGAGAGTTTACAAAGAATGAGTGAAGGTCCTGACTCCCATATATTTCTCTAGACTATTCCTATTTATTTAATTGCCCTTACAGTATACAGAGAAGTATAGAAAATCTCCAGAAAATCCATGATCGTCTCAAGAGAAGAACTAGGTTATGGAGTTATATTTCATATGTAGTTTCTGCTTGACTTTAATACTGGATATATAGTAATTTTTAAGCCCTGTTTTATCCTTATATAGTGTATAAACCTGATTTTGTTATCCAGTTACAGTTATCACTGACCCTGAGAGTAGCTCAGTTGGTTAGAGCATGGTGCTAATACCACTAAGGTCATGGGTTTGGTCCCTGTATGGGCCATTCACTTCAGAGATGGACTCAATGATCCTTGTGTGTCCCTCCCAACTCAGACTATTCTCTGATTGTGAAAATATAACAGATTTTAAATAAATTTTCAATTATTCAAGGTGATAAAAAGGCCCAAAGCACCTTCATAATTCCTTCCTCTCCTTCACAATGTTTACCAAGACCCAGTAATATCTAATTATGTGAAAAATTTTAGCTACGTATTCTCATTTTTAAGGCAAAGACATGAAGAATGTGAAAACCTTATAACCTCTATGGCTTATGTTGTAAACAGAGCTATATTGATTTGGGGAGGTTCTTTTCAATTTTTTGGGCAGGTCTTTTTTATTTTTTTGGCACAAATGTTTGTGGTTGGGAATGTTGTTTTTCTCTGTGTGTGTGTGTTAACTTTTAAGACCTACTCTATAATTTTGCATGGGTAGGATCTTAAATAGCAATGTGCTACCCCATCATTCTTTCTTAGCAATTAAATGGAGCTGTGTTTTTTAAAACAAAAAATATACTATTTAACTACATTTATATAAATGAGTGTTTACATGTAAAAAAATATTTCTGTTCTTTGTATTTGTTATAACTCTTGTTTATAAGGAAGAAAATTCCTTGTTTTACAAGAGTTCCTCAGGTTATGCCTCACCTGAAATAATTTGGGTTTTTTTGTTTTGTTTGTCTTGATTATCATTTCTATGGTAACCAATTGTAATATCAAAATGGAGCATTTTGTCTTCAAGTAGGGAATAAGCATCAGGATGTGATTAATTCTAAAGGTGCAAGGTTATTTTATAAACTCTCTACAAAAATAGTATTGTCACATTCAATAGGTTTTTTTCCCCACCATAATTTCTCAATCAAACTAATTCAGTTTACAATTGAAATGCTTTTCTGACTGCCAGTCCTTAAATTAGGTCTGGGATTTGGGAGCTTATTTGTCTTCTATCTGACTCATGGGTCACCAATAATAAAGATTTTTGCAGGCCAAGTATTGCCTTTGGACTCACTTGTGCAACTCCATTACTTTCAGTCACTTTGCATAAATGTAACTGAAGGGAAAACACCAAAAACAGTGGAACTGAAGAAAAGTTCTGCAACTGGAACTTTTAGTTAACAAACATATTGATTAAGTTTACGCCATGAAATTATGCAGTGCACTCTCTACTTTCCAAGTTCCACATTGTTTCTGTCAACTTAAAATTAATTTCTGCTTATAATAGCTCCCTGTTCACAATTTCAACTGTACACAAATAACAGGTCCAAAAAACACATTGTTTTTACAAAGTCAATTTTGAAACTGAAGATGAAGCTCTGTTTATGAGGTATACAGTGGTTTAAAAAAAAAAAACCAACAAAAATTGTCTTTCCCTGCCTGATTTTTTTTCCCTTTTTAAATAAAAGGTTGCCATTTTCACCTCTGTACTGTCTGTCCAGCTGAATGCTATTTGAATGGCGTTGCAAGAAACAGTGATTTCTTAATTGTCTTGCAGTTCTCCATGAAATATGAGATGTTGGGGCCTTTAGGGCCATAGAGGCATTTCATCCTCCTGATCACCCTTTCCTAGGGCTCCCCCCAATCCACCCACAGCCCATGATGCCATTCCAGCCCCCTGGTGCCACTTGAATCTGCCCCAGAGATCCTGGTCTCCAGCTCTCCACTGCCCTGCCCTGTCCAGCCAGGAGTTCCACTCCCAACCCCAGGGAGGCTCTCAATGCTCCCCCCGGTGTCCCCCGGCTGCGCTGCTCCTGGTGGGCACTGGAACAGGCTCTGGCTGGCCCCTCTGCCCAAGTTCCCAGCTCCCAGAGAGCACCCAGCCCACACAATGCCTTAACATGAGAGTGTCATCGATGTTTATGCGCTGGGCTTGTTTTGTTAGTTTTCAGTTAAAAAAGATGTCTATTATGACTGGTGCAATTGTAATTCAATTGTCGTGCTAATTTTATTTGGCTTGCCTAAAGCAGCCATTGAATTTTTTAAGTTCATCTGATAAAGGGAATGATAAAATATTTAAGGCAGGAGGATAGGAATAAGCCCTAATACAACTGAAAAGCAAGCATGCACAGCTAGAACAGTGTTCATTTAAGTGAAAGTAGTATTGACATGCTACTTGCATGGTTGGAGAGCTTACACTTCACTTTTTCTTACAGGCAAGGCTAGTAATCAATGGTGGGTATTCTGCCTCTGAAGAATTTATTTATGCATTAGTCCTTTACAGATGATCTATCAAATGCCTTAATATTTTTTAAGCTTGATAAACATTTTCTTGCAATTCATACATGGATTAAACCAAGAGAAAAAGGTTACTTTTCTACATAGGTTCCAAAAGCACACCTTTAGGATGGGTACATACTTTTCATTTCTTTTGAAGAGATGGAGTTCTGTGCTTTTTTTTTTTTTTTTTTTTTAAGAAGGAAAAAATTTAGAGTAATCTGACTGAGAAAGGATTGAAATGATAATCAGATCTGGATTCAGTGTTCATTCTGACCCCAAGTTAAAGCATGGTTATTGGTAAACTACCTGCTTTTCAGAGCCATCGAGTGTGTAAAACATACATTAATTCAGTGATATCTATAATTCTTTGGTGTATTTATGACCTAATATTGCATGTCTAAATGTTAGTTATCCAAATCAAAACAAACCATTTTGGCTTTCCTGTATATTTAGTAGAAGGAAATGAAAAGCTTTAGAGAATTCTTCATCTTTCCCTTGGAGATCTGTTTTAGGATATCATGTATCATTTGAGGGTGGCTATTGCTCTCCATTAACTATAAAGAATGCTTAGAATTACTATCTTTGCCTTAGACAATTAATGATTAACCACCTAATATTAAAGCAAATTAATAACAAGGTCTCTTCACTCTCATAAGACCCCACCTAGAGTGCTGCATCCAGCTCTGGTGTCCCCAGCACAGGAAGGACATAGACCTGTAGGAGTGAGTCCAGAAGAGGGCCATCAAGACAATTAGATGGATGGAGCACATCTTGTATGAGGAAAGGCTGAGAGAGTTGGGATTCTTCAGCCTGGAAAAGAGAAGGCTTCAGGGTGATTTTAATATGTCCTTCCAGTACTTGAAGGGAGCCTAAAATGAAGACAGAGAGAGAGTTTTTATAAGGATGTATAAATAGTGAGAGAACAAGGTTGAACGGCTTTAAACTGAAAGAGAGTAGGTTTAGGTTAGATATTAGGAAGAAATTCTCCACTGTGAGGGTGCTGAGGCACCAGAACGGGTTGCCCAGAGAAGCTGTTAATGTCCCATCCCTTGAAGAGTTGGATGGAGCTCTGAGTTGGATGGAGCTCTGAGTAACCTGGTATAGTGGAAGGTTCCCTCACCATGACAGTGGGGTTGAAACTAGATGATCTTTAAGGGCCCTGCCAACCCAAGCCATTCTTTGATTTTATGATTATTCTGTGATTTTAATCCAAATTTAGGTGATATTAATTTGCTTCAAGCTCTCTTAGAAAGTTTATACATTTGGTCGAACCCTTCAACTGATTAGATGCTTGAATCTTTTATGACACTATTCACTATGTGCAACTTTTTTATCTAGTCTGGACTTCAGATAAAAAGTAGGCTTAAAAGAGAAATCTAAAAATTTTCATCATCAAGTTTATTTCAAATATTTGAAATCTATTATTTATACCATAAACAATCTAAACATATTAGAACTAAACAGAAAGAGCAGAATAGGATAGGATAGAAAAATTGCCTGATGCCTCCATTTCTAAGGTATTAGAATTGCTTGCAGAGGCTACTTGAAGCTTTCCTTTTGAGTAACAGACCTTGGCTTGTCGTTTAACCACATAACACTAAAGTAATCTACGCTCTAGACAAATTATGCCTTGCCACTAGCTTGATAATTTGGGACATTTTATTCAATGTGACATCCATAGGTGGTGAATATTCTTTGGAGCCTTCCCAAGTTTTAGACCAAGAGTGAGACAAAGAAATGATGCTACTAACAAAGTCCTTTCAATATGTCAGACTACGCTTTCATCACCAAAGCTGAATTTTTTAAAAATTATGTTATTAAATTGTTCTTTCAATACCACATCCATTTGTCCTGCTAAACTGAACACCAGAGAACTGGCAGTCTTAAAATGATAGAGACCCATCATTTGTGTTAAATGATTTTTATAATAACCAGTATAGGAGGTAGAAAAGTCCTATATGTTTTAATGTGTGATGAAGGATGTCATACGTTCCTGGATAAGCTCAATGAATACTGAATTGTCAAGCCTCATTTTTTTTTCATATTTCTTCTCATGTCAGACTGTCTGAGAAGGCTAGGTTTCTCCCCATACATCACTGCATCATCTCTTCCTATCCATTGGAAGCCATTACAGAGTACTTGTCTGGTCAGGCAGCCTGCTCCATAAGCCTGGAATAATGACTTCAGGATTGGTGCTCAAATAAAATTCTGTTGTACAATCATCTAGCATGTTTCATTGTGAGTCTCCTCTTCAACATGCTTTTGCCCAATGCTAAGTAGCAGTCTCTTAGGCAATGGTAAAGTATGGTCAGAGGTGCTGAGTCAAGAACTTACCCTCACGGAGAGTACAGATGAATGTATTTATGAGGGGAAGAAAGTTGGACAAACTGGTGTAAGTTGCTGTAACTCAGGTTCAGATAGCAGATTTTAGTCTGCTTTATTTACTTGTACAATAGCAAGCATGGGCAAAAAGGCAATGAACTCTGATCATTGATAGGTACTGCAGCATTCAGAAAAGAGATTTTATTTATCAAATAAAAACATTATGTTTTCACTTAAAAAAACACAAAGTTTTCACAAAGGATATTTTATTTATAATCACTGTTCATTTTAATCAAAAGGGGAAAGAAATATGTAAAGCCACTCGTGTACTTTTTGGCTTGTCTGTTATCTCTTAAGCATTTAGGTTTAGAGTTAACCTCAAATGAAGACCCTTTCCCAAATACTAACATGCAAAATTAGACAAATTAAAAACATCTTACTGATAAAACAAAATCTATATTTTTCAAGATTAATGCAGATTTATAATTTTTATTTTCTTTCTCACTAAGGTGTTTATTCAAAAATACCTACCTACTAATTCTCCCCAAACAGTCCTATTCAAACATCACTCTAGCAAACCCAAAAAATGTGCCAATATACATTGTTTACTAAAGACATGTATAACATGACAATTCAAAATGAAAATGAATGCAAATGAATGATTACATTTCTAATAGATGTTTAAGCTGCATACTACATTATTGTATAGGTGAGAGGAACACATTTAAAGATTTTTATTCAATGCATCAGAAAAAATATTAAGTATTTTTTAAATTAAAACAAGATATTTGAATTTCATGTAATATATTTACCTTTAAATCAATAGAAACCAGATGAGTTCGTGAGACTTTTGTTTGAATTCTGGTGCGAAGTACTTAGGGGTAAAAATTCAAAGAATAACAAAAACTCCATCTGTCCACCACTGTGTTCTCTTACTAAATTGCCAAGGTTTTTTGAGTTGGGGATAATTTAACTAATGTCAATGGGGGGAACTTTAAGACTAAAAAGGAGCATAAATGTTAGAATCTCTTATGATCTATTCACATTGAAAATCTTTTCCAGGTGTTAAAGAAGAATATCATCTTGAGACCAGTGTGAGTGTCAAACTCATTTATTTCAGCAACCTATTATTTCTTCAGGTTTTGTTTTATTGCAAAGTAACACATGAGTCTAGGAAACAGAAAAAAACATTATAATCATATTGTCATTTTTCTGGTAAAAATGTTTTGCTAATCACCATATAATAAGACTTTAATCATATGATGTATAAAAAATTCTATATAGAAACAAAAGAACTAATTGCCCAGGAATTCTGCTATTAACACTATCTTATTATAACAATTTTTAAAACTACCTGTATCTGGTCGACTGAAATCAGTAAATTATTGAGAAATATGGTAATCTAAAAAAGTAGAATAAGAAAATCTATTCCTTGGAAACATGCATGAAAGATGTACATTTTAGAAGAAACTCCAACACTTTTCTCTTTTTTTTTAAAATTGAATCTGTGAAAGAAAGAAAGCACAGTAATGAAGTAAGGCGGAAAACAATTATTAAAAATATTTTTATTACAATCTAGAAAAACATGAAAACTTTAAAACATATTTCTAAAAAAAATTCATTTTAAGATAAAATTTTAAAACACATGGTGTAACTCAGGTAACGGTTTGGAAGACGTATTTTATTAAACCACAATTTCTCTCACAAATTCATTTTGTTAATTTAGTTAAGTTGCCTAAATTAATACTATGTTAAGAAAAAAAAGAAAGAAAATGCTAAGACAGAAAAAAAAAAATCATCTCCAACTGTCATGGTTTCTTCAGTTATGTGTTAATGGCTATGGTGAAATGATCCTCACTGAATGCCAAGTGTTCACCAAACCACTCTACTCTCCCATCCTAAACTCTCCGAACCCTAACCATAACCCTAAACCT
>QWTY01005911.1:4007-14930 GCA_008033365.1 Pseudorectes ferrugineus | reverse complement strand
GTTTCCTGCATTTTGCTTCTAGGTTTTCCATGTGACTCCTGTCCCTGACCTGGCATCCAGTACTCTACATGATGTGAAATAAAGTTTCTTTAGTTTAGGACTGGCATACACTTATACTTACTTTGTAGCCACCTGAGAATAGCGATGTCATTAGAAAAACAACTTGCATACACAGGCACAGAGGAATAAGCAGACAGAGAGCAGAGCACTAGCCATAACATTTCATGGGAAAGACACCTCAGAATAGATGGTCATTGTTTTATAATGGATGATCCAGTACATTATGGGCCCAATGACACCAGAGAACAGAAAGATGTCTGTGATCACTCCAGAGAAGTCATTTGGCTTTTCAGGACACTTTGCAAACTCAGAAGAGCTTTGGATAAATCACACTGTGTGATGATACTGGGGACTCTTCCCTTTTTGAACAGCCATTCTGAGACTTACAGGGCTTTGGGAAGTGGCACTTCTCATTTGTTTCCACGTTTGCTCATGGTAGCCTCCCTGGAGCAGTGATCTACTGTAGCTGCCCAGAAATGTGCATTAGTGGAATCTAGTCTCTAATTATTTAAATAAAAGGTCATGAGGCTGAGAATCCTCAAGGCTTTAACACTCAAATCAAATGTATGACTGACATTACCACATTGGAGTACCTGCTTGTAGAAATGTCCTCAAAGGGGTAAAGGATTTCTCCATTGTTACAAATCTCACAGATGAAACCCTTTTGGCTACAAAGGCTGCAGCTGTACACATGAGAGGTGGCAAACTTGATCACCTTCCCCAAGAAAGGAGCCAGCTTTCCTTCAATAACCTGGAATGAGAAGACAATATTGAATGAACCCCCCAGAAATAACCAGAATGCCCTGAAGGACTGAGACAATATTTATTACTGCAGAAATACAGCTACATGCTGTTGGTTAAAACAATAGGAAAGTTACTTCCCAACAATTATAGCTCCATGAAAACACAAGTGAATGAACCAACAATGATCTGAACATGAAAAGTAACTTACTATCTCTTTGTAAGTCTCTACATGGCAATAATATAAAATATTAGTAGTCATTTTAAGTACAACAATGCATTCATACAATAAGGCACAAAGAAGCAAATAGGAAGAGTTTAAGGCTTCCACATTATCTCTGACAGCTACAAATACTGCCTTACAATTTTCACTTCTTTTTACTTTTTAAGATCACAGTCTTGTCTTTGTTTCTTTTCCTCCAAAGCACAAGTTTTTTGCATGTATTTTGTGAACAGAGTCCTGGCTTTAGTCCTTTAGTGGGACTGTGTTTCCCATGGAAAACCATTCAAATATAATGTTCTGCTCCTTGCCACAGTGAATAACTTCTTAGCTAAAGTCTTGAAGAGGAACTGGGGTTTTTTTCCCCTTTAATGTCCAGCTCTCAAATCAAGAAGTCCCAGAGAATCTTGCTAGACCATTAGAAGTGATTAGCACTCCTCGTGTTGGTGTGGAAAAAATGGCCAAGCCATATACATTAAACTGCTAACCACAACACTCATCTAAATTTGTGACTTGGAGACAATGCCTCAATAAGGGGTGCTATTCAGGCAAAATACTTTCCATTCAGATCAAACTTCTAGAGACTTTAAGGAATTCTGCTGGTGTAGGGAATAATGAAGATGGAATAAGGCCCTAAGTGTATATTCTTCTCTCCTGGGCTTCCTGTGGTCTGAATGGCAGCTTGCCAGATTAGTGATAGAACTGTGTCATGGGATTTGATAGCAACCTCCTGTTAAAAGGAAAAAGAATGCAGTAATTGCTGACTGAAGACTTGCACAGGGCTGTGCCCTGAAACCCAAAAGTGGGGAGTTTTACAGTTAAAAGTGTCAGACTCAGTTCAGGCACCCCTTCCCTAAATATGGTAACACACCACGTGTAATTTGGGTTTAGTGTAAACAAATCTAGAGAAAGCAGAGACATCAAGGCAGAGAAGAACAACAGAGAGTCTGGAAGCAAATACCAGGTAGTAAGGAAATAAATTTTTGTTCCAGAGCAACTTCCTGCCCACTAGCCAAGAAAGCCACTACTAACAAGTACACCTGGAAAAGGAGGTGCATGGGGAGTGCTGGTGCTGATGGCATGGAATGGCATGGGCTGAAATGTGCCCCTTCAGCTCCAGCCTGCTAACAACACCTGCAACAACAGGAAGCAGCAATGTTATTGCTACTACTGCAGATAGGACATCTGCTCATGTCAGAGGAAAAATGACGTTCCTATTGCATCCTGGTATAGGAAGATCCCCTTCAACCACAATATAAACAATGCAGAGAAGCTGCTGCATGAAATATGAAAATGAAGCCATAGTTCAAGGTAGTGATACTGCTAACCTTCTAACAGATGGTCAGAGGCTAATTTAGCTCCCCTAGGCTGGGGTTTGTTTTTCATTTTGAAGGAAGAAATATTTTGCTTGCAGACTCCACAGTTACAGAGGGTCTGAAAGTCAAACAAGCTGGGAGTAGGGGAAAGACATGGAAGTTGACAATATTCAATAAACAGAAAGAAAGAAACAATGAAGCCACCCAGCTAGTGACAAGGCTACAATTACTCTCCAAAAACACCCTTAGGCACTAATAGATGAAATACACATACAAAGATAATAAATAAACCACAATGCATACAAATTTTCCAGAGAATATTCATGCTATAGCAGCCACCTCAGGTCACAAGTGCTCAGCTTAAAATGCCAGGCTAAAGACACACCGCAAACAAACTCTCTAAATCTGAACTAATGTCACTGTCAGCAATGATTTAAAAGTTAAATCTCTGAATTGAAGTAACATTTCATATAATGTAATAAACACAATTATCATAATCTATTACCTTCCTAAGCACTGGGGGGGAATTTAAGACTGTACAAGGAACAAAAGCTTTCCTGTGCTGAAGAGTTCACAACCTAAGCAAGACACAGCTGCCCTGAGGAGATGGTGTTATTTGTCCCTCTTTATTTATTTATTTGTATGGCTTGTTGTAGCACTGCAGTGGGTGGGCTTCTTACTCTGGCCACTGCAGACATACAAGGAAGATGGTATCTTCAAAGAGCCATGCATGCCAATTTTGCAATGTGAATTACAGGCCATTTTACTGTATTATAGAAGGAAGACAAAATGCAGCATCAAATTGATGTTATCACTGGTTTTAGCATCTGTAAATTTTGTGTTATTTTGTTTCATCAGAGACCTCAAGGCTCTGTGCACAGGATGATTTTTCTTTGCAGCCTTCTCTCATTCTTGTTTGTAGCTAATAAGAATAAAATCCTCATCTCCATTTATGCTAGGCAAGCAGAAAGGAAGACTTCTACTTGCTGTCTACTCGCTATTTTGTGGTAACAGTTCCGCAGTGAGTGTTTTATGGCTTGGGAAAAGGAGCACAGAGCATGTAATCAAAGGTGTCAAAACTTCCCCTGTGACGGCCAGAGGTCCAGAGTCAGTCAGTTTAGACATCCCAGAACCAAGATGGAAGAGTCCCAAGATGTTCTCCCAGCTGGTGCTAGAATCTGATTTTGAGTTTCAAGGAAACACAACTGATTAAAGACTAGAAGTGCAATAGTCAAATGTAATGCATTATCCAGATATCATGGAAATTATGGGAGGAAAAGAAAGGCTGTCTTGGTAGAGCCCCTAATATTTATATCACTCTTTACAGCTGTATCTGTTCCTAAATCAGTGATGAAGACTTCCCAGCCCCCATGCAGTATAATCCAGCACACATCTGTTCTCACTGCTGGAGTCACTCCTAAGCTTTGACCTGAACCTTTCCTAAGAACATTTCAGTTTACAAAATAAGTTTACAAAACAGAGAAACTGTGAAATCACACACTACAAGCTGCAGAGAAGTACATCACATTTCAGAAGTGTGGCAATTTAGCAAAAAACTAAGTTAAGAGTATGCCAAAGGAACAGAAACCAAAATTTTCACCCTTGACTTATCCCTTTAACATAGGGGATGTCTCAGCATACACCTGGCAAAGGCTTAAAAATATATTCCTGTCTCTGAAAAAGAAAAAAGCATCAAGCTTAAAACAAATTAAAATTTTGCTGAGTTCAGATTCTCTTCTACCTACAGCACACATAAAGAGCAAGGTCTGTTTTCTAATCCAAACTCTTTATAGAGCAAGCAATTGTTTAAATGGTCAAAACTATGGGTGAGAGGTGATTAATGATGGCATCCCAGTCAGCAATTGACAGAGGGTACAATGCAGCTTTTTCTTCCCTAACTGGTCAAGGAATCCATCCCAACATGATTGTGGACACAGAGCCATGCTTATCATGGCTGTACCCAGAATATACTGGGGTACACTACTTGGTGACAACAGAAGGAAAACAGTTGTGTCCAGAGGTCCAAAGCAAGCTGTGCCTCTGAACAGCCCCAGTGCTCAGGTCAGAATCACTGTTCATCTCTCTAGATCAGGAAAAACATTTCTCTAAGCTTCCACAAGACAGAAAGCCATGGCTTTGCACACAGCAGCTCCTGTGTTTGTCACATTAAGAATTGTATAAAAATACACACCCACATGTGCACACACAAAAGCCAGGCCCTGCCCTCAAAGCTCTTACAGTTTAAACCAACAAAGCAAACACTGCTTTTTACAGTAACTGCCACATATCTCCCACCTGAAATGGGACAAGCTGTGTTTTGGAGGAGGCTCCCATACAGGCTCCCTGCCCACACTGCAGAGAGCATCCCTCTGGCCAGAGTTTGGCTGCAGGTGCCACGGCTGCCAGGGAAGGGAGAGGAGAAGCCAGGAAATCCAGCAGGAGCAGCTACCTGCCCCATTGCCCAGCCTCCTGCACCCAGCTTGGGAAAGCACAAGTTGTACTGGAAAGCAAGAGGGGAACCAGAGACTTGTCTGCAGCAATGGGAGAAACAAAAGGGGTACACACTATCTGAACGTGTGCTGAAAGGGTGGTGGCACAATTATTTTAGATGATTTCTGAAACAGAGGCTTCTCATACAAGTCAAAGCTATGAATAAAGGTAAATCAAACTTTCTTCTTGGTATATCTTTGTGCTACTGTCCAGTTGGGGAGCAGTATAATTCTGAAGAGACAATTGCTCAGAATGAGTGAGGTGAGGGGCAAATACAGGGACTGCCAAACACCAGCAGACAAACCAATGCTGGCAAAGGCTGTGAGAGTCTTGTGCAGTGGGAAGACCGGACACATGCACTGGGTTAGATGTTTTCTGATTCACCAGGAAGACAGAAGATAAAAGGCAGCGGTGGCTATGGTGCAAGTTGAAGTCCCTTTGGATACATCACATTAATATGATTATGAGGGCAATTTGTGATCAGTCAAAGTTTAACTCTGTGTCAGGAGGGCTGCTGGCCCCCAGAGGTTTCCTGATTCTTCTATTCAAAGACTGGAAGTTACTCATAGTTCCCTTGCTCTGTCAAGGTGATGTTTTCACAAACAAATGGGCAGCCAGCTCTCCCCAGAGAACAAGAACTGCAAAGGCCATAGACCAGAGCATCCTCCAAGCCAGAGAAATCCTCCTCAGTGGCCCACTATGTGCACAACAGGGCTGTTGTTCACAGACAACTTTCAAAAGCAGCAGGTGTTGCCCAGGGGCCTCTGACTGGTGTCCCTGTGTCTGACCTTCACAAGGCATTTCTGAGCCCACAACACTGCCCTGCACTGGAGGAGAGGCAGTCCCCTCATCTTTGACACAGGCTGAGTTACAGCTCTGTCCTGACCCTCATCCCAGCTCCCTGGGCCGAGCACAGTGCTGGCAGAAGTCCACCTCTGAAGGCCCCACTGCCCAGCCCCAGCCTTGCCACTATGCTGCACAAAGCCCCAGCCCCCATTACACACAGCAGAGAAGTCAAGGCACTTTGTCTTGCCTTTTCAGTCAACAAAGACTCCTTGTATGAGAACCTACTTACCAGCATGAAGGAGGGTTGCACAAACCAGTCCCATGGGAGAGCAGTGTAGTGAAGATGGTGTTGCAATATATGTTTTCATATTAAAAACCAAACGAGAAATGTGGCCAAGGAAACAGTGGCAGAACTTCTCAAGTCTGTTGAGAGTTATAACCCAGAGAGATGGTAACCTAAACTCATGACTTATAATAACTTTCTGTTTGGGAAACAGAGCAAGACCAAAAACTAGGCATGAAAAAACCCTATTACAGAATTAGAGTTTGTTCCAGTTCCTGAGAGTTGTTCAAATTAGAAAAGACAGTAATAGAAGCCTCTGGCTAGGACTAACTGAAAGGCAATGAAATATTCATTGGACAAGGCAAGCATGGAAGACCCCTCTGAACTCAGACTGGGTTGTTTCCAAAGATGTAATATCCCAACAACTTCAGGGGGAACTAGGGGAGAGATGTGTAGAAACAGAAGGACAAATGAGTTAGCTGTAATCCACTGTTGCTTCAAGTAACACCTCCAATAGCCTTCCACCCACCTATGAGATCAGGGCCACAGAAATACCCAAACTTTGCATCATGGCCACATAAATCAATACTGAAGTCTATCAGATACGATGAACTTTCTGGACAGGAAAGAAAAAGAAAAACCAGCAGAGTTTTCAGACATTTCTGAGGGCAGTGAGTGTTTGTTTTGAGGGCAGGGCTTCTGTCAGCAATGCTGGCAAAGAAGCAAAAGGTACTGAGTAAGACCTCCATCCCTGCAGGAGTCTATGCTGTGAATTTGAGTGAGAGTCATCAAAACTCCTACCCTGTCTGTGCATTTTTACCAACTTCTAAAAGTGTAGTAGGATGTTTACATAGCATGGAGATCATAAATACCTTTGATCACCTACATGAGGACTGTCAGAACAGACTGTAAAGGGAATACAGCTTGCTGAGCTTTCAGATACACTGTTCTGCTCAATGTGAGAAACTGTCAAGGTTAAGAAGTCCAGATTCTCAACAGTGTCATGGTATATTACAACCACATAAAGCATTTCTGGATCAAAATAATTTTTAAATTAAATTTGCTACTCTGAGTGATTCCTACCATATGATAATAACAGTAAAATCTGACACAGTCTAAACAAAAAAATCCTTTATTAAGATCCAAGATAATGGAGAATCAACAGATAAAGGATATTTTAACAGAACCTATCCCGAATCTAAGAGTAGGAGGATAAATCTACACACATCTCTGGGTAGATATTCTGCCAGCTCTGGCACAAGGGGCAATCCAGCAGAGGCATCATGTTAATAGTGTGTCTGGGAACACTGTCACTTCCCTGTGGCTAAGTGATCAGGGAATAAACACTGAGACAGGAACTCGTGAAACCTCCCCAGCGCTCCTGAATCCTCAGATCGAGACCTGCAATTTCCTCATGTATCAGAAGCACTGGAGGAAACCCCGGTTATTATCCTCATAAAGGAGAACCTGCTGCTACTGCTCTGCTTAAGAGCCTGGCCACCAGAGTTAAGTATTCCAGGTAAAGTGGTAAAAATACTGTAAAACTCAGGTTCTGTATTCCTGCCACTGTGAGACAAGCTAAATTTGCCAAATGGCTTTGTGACCCCACCCTTGTAAATCAGCTTGTTAATCATTATCGTCATAGAGGCGATAAAGTTGTTTTATGAGCCAACACTGAAGCAGTAACATTAACTACTTATGCAGGGGCTGGTGTATTTCTCTGCAGATAACATTTATTAGAAGGCACTCTCTTTAAAGACACAGGTTTGCTTCAAAACCTTCTTTTGGTGCACTGAGCAATCCATTCCTCTTATTCCTCCAGTCTGATCCACATGTCAGACACAAGTGATGCCTGGAGGGCATGGGTTAAGTGATATGAAATCCCTAAAACACCTTGAACTACAGGTTCAAATCTAAACTGGATTGTCCTGGCCTCTCCTCCTGACGGAACAAAATTTATGATTATTTCTCAAGGCCAGACACACACTTGGCTCTATCTGAGAGACAGACATAGACAGAATTTGCCAGGAGGCACTGACGCAATGCAGAACAGACATGAAAGGCCAAGAGGCACTGAGAAAATCGAAGGGGTGGTGGACATGAAACTCATTCATGATCTCCAATTATGTAAATTGAAGAGATAGAAAGTACTTTAATTCACAGGAATAATGTCACAAGCATGTCTGGCAGAAGGAAGCTACCTGAAGGAGCAGTCAACAATTGTGCACAGCCTTCCACCATCCTCTACAGACAATGTTTCTGCCCCCATTGGTTGTTTTCTTTCTACCTCTCCAGAAAGAGTTAGTTTGAATCAGGCCTCTTCCTAACAAATTCAGAGGTAAGCTCCAGCTTTGCCTAGACTTTAAAGCACCACAGAGAATATGCTTCCTGGACTGAATGAAAGGGCAGATAAAATATCCTGAACAGACTGTCTTCGATTCACCACTTGGATACTCACTACCCTCCAAATTCCACCGGTGGAAGCTTTGTGGAGGAGGACTAAACACTCGGTAATCTTTCTTCACCTCCAGGACAGGTGAGAAATATGCTTTAAAAAAACCTACCAATGATACAAGAAAATAGGTCTAGGAAAAACACCTTTAGAAACCTCCAGTTCGTTCCTCACCCTCTTCACAACCAAAAGGACTGTCTGACTCACTTAAAAACTTCTCACCAGAGAGATCCCACAAGAGTCCAGTGCTCAGAACAACTGGAAAGTTGGTCCTAAAGCCTGCCTTGGATCTCTTTTGCTTCAGTCAGCTATCTTTACTCTGCACTCTACCTCCTATCCTTACACTGCAACATCTGTTTCAGAAACCATTTTCTGACAAATTCTCTCGTCTGTCACAGGTAATCTCTGCCACAAGCCAGGACAAGCAAAAGCAGACTGGGGGTGCAGGCAAGATAAAATGGTTGCCTCTACCTATTTGTTTACTGACGAACAAGCAGGTATTCCCCGCATTCATTAAACATGGAAGTTGGGCATTAAAGCTGAAAGGGTAAATGGAATCTCTGCCCCCACGAAGATTTCAGTGGGGTCAGGATTTCTGTGATTAAAACACAGACTTGTAGCACAGCGTGCTACAATATGCTTAGCTAAGGATAATGCAAGTTGCAGAGAAAATAAAGGGAAAACATTCCCTGGCTGGGAAGTTCCTAGTCATTTATATCTAGGGAACAGACAATGCTTGTGGACTGCTAATTTCCTTAAGGATTTTTACTCTTCCGTTGGCCAGATTCTTAACACCACAAATTCTTGTTATGATTTCAATGCACAATTAATCTTTAGTTCAGAGGAAAGGGAAATGGAAGGAGGAAGGATGATCATGAGGTAAAAGTTGCAGAGAGGCAGATATCAGATCTTAGGTCTGCCCCATCTTTTGTGCAATATACTAGTCAGCTGGCTTTCCTTGCTCCATTTTGACTCCCAGTCATCTCTTTCAGACCGCCTGTCTTGTTTATTTAAATTACAGGTGATTTAAGGGAAGAATGATCTCTTACTGTTTGTGTGCACGCACACTAGAATCAGTCACTGTGCACTGCTATAAAACAAATGAAAAAAGAACACAGCAGTAACTTTAGAAGAGCCCCTTCTTCTGTTGCGACAGGCATGCTGTGGGCCACAATCCCAGCTCCCAAAAGCAACAGTGATACACCCCACCCTCTCCCTCCTCTTCCCTTTACACCCTCCGCAGGTCCCTCGCTGTCCCAAAAGCCTGTTCAGCCTGTGGTACAGGTGACAGCAGGGTGGGCAGGAGCAGGCGGGGCCAGGGACTCTGCTCACCCACTGTTGACACCAGCGCACATTGTGCCGCGCTAACTCATCACCCACACAGGGCAGAGAGCAACCCGAAAGGAAACCTGGCAATAAACACTGCAAAGAACAAAAAGAACCCCACGAAACCAACTGCCAAATAAATCAAACTAAAGCAGAGCAAACTAAATGAGTGAGATTTGAATAAACAGAAATCAGAAGCGCCCTTTGACTTGTTTGCACCAGGCAGTCTGCACTGATGGCAGAGCCATTTGCTGTTCATGGTCCTTCCAGAGTAAACCCCTCAGTATGTCGCATTTTAGTTTGGTATTAAAGACAATATTCCAGATATTCCACAAATTAGCCCCTAACTAAAACAGGCACTGGGAAGAGGAAGAAATACAAGGTCAAGAGCAAACACTGCTAATCTGTGACAAGCACACATAGGCAGGGGGCAAGGTGAAGATGGAGTTTTACATTGGCTGGGGGAGAGGAAAAACAAACTGGTGACAGTTCAAGTGAATTTATAGCAGGAGACGGAGAGAATGACAAGGTTCCTCCAAGCCCTCCCCTACTCTTCTCATTGAAAGGAAGAAATGCCAGAAATTTCAGCAGGTCTCTGGATGCAAGCTGACACAAGTGAGGAGGAGATGGAATTGTGTCAGTATAAACAACGTGCCTGGAAATCACCTGTGCCAGCTCTGCAACAAGACTCACATTTACTGTGTTTCAATCGTCTTTCCTCCTTTCTCCTTCCCTCAAGGTTTCCAGGCAGCTACATGTCCATTTTGTCACACCCCAAGTTCTCCTGATCTTGTTGCGGGGACGAATTACAGGTTGTTTTAAGAAAAAGGTATTCAAGCAAAGGTTAAAGGCTGTTTTAATCAAACAGGGTTGAAAGAGCACCAGGAATTTGGCTGGTAGAGAACAGAAAGCACTTTACTTAGCTTAAAAACATACGTGACTCTAAATACAGAAGCAAATATGCATTCAGGCAGAGAATATATATATATGCTTTTTTAAGATTAAGCAGGCAATTGCATGCAGAGATATTAACTGACTCTACAAGCCCACTGAGCAGTATGTTATTTCATGAGTGATAGCACAAAATTAGAAACTTTCCTGCCTTGCATAGGACTGGATCTGAGCATTTTAAGGAGGAGTCCTCTGAAGGATTTGGAACACGAAAGCAACATACCAAGAAAATGGCTAGGGCTACTCTGAAAAAAACCTCTGTGAGTACAAAGTATATTTAGAAGAAAAAAAAAAAAAA
>QWTY01005909.1:0-12050 GCA_008033365.1 Pseudorectes ferrugineus | reverse complement strand
TAAACTGTGAAGAACTGTTCTCAAATTTCCTGTAGTTGTGGCAGCTACCACTTCTATTTTCATACTGAGAGAGGCCTCATAAACCTGAAACCTAGCTTTTCCAACTACATGTCAATCTAACACCACCTGCAAGACTTCTATGTCTAGCAGTGTTTTCCTCTTGCTATCAGACCACTGATAAAAAAACAAAAGTAGTACTCATCGGGTCTTTGAAAAGCTGGGAACTAAATGAAGTAAGTGAAACTACAAGTCAAAGCAATCAGGAGCCAAGAACTGGATTTTCAAAAGTACCTGTGATTTCCAATACATGTGGACCAGAAGTTATGGACTTAATAGATTGTTTTAAGAGTTGGATTGTGTTTACTTGCAGCACAATGACTAAGCTGAACAACTCGTAATTAGCACTTGGCAGAAAAGCTCTGTTCAAGACAAAGACTTTAGAAAACACAGTCACTTCAAAACCAGCAGCACAGTGCAGCCACACCTCCAAAGTCCTCCACATATTGGCAAGATCAACATACCTGAACATTTATAAACATGCTAAGAAGAGTCCTCTCTCAAGATCCCCCTGAATCTAATTAGTTTACTACAGGGAAGAAATTTCTATATCTTTATATTTTGCTTACTATTTAATGAGCTAATCACTAGATGATTCACTGATATCTAACAACATGTATTCCTTGTCCACAGCTTGGGAGTTTGCTTCCTCTAAATTCTCAGTGCAGGAGGCAAATTTAATGTTAGTTTGGAGTCCACTAAGAAAGTCTTCTTGATTGGTGTTTTTTGAGACACAAACATTCATTTAATGTGAGCTAAAAAAGTTTGTTGAAGTGGGCTCTGAACTGAAGTTACTTGTCAGCCAAGACAAAAAAAGAAATCAAAGCTGGATTAATGTTCCTTTTGGATTTATCTGTAAAGACTCGATGGAAAACACCAAAACTGACATTCCTTTAACTTGGGCTTATTATGATTCATATGGTCAAATTAGCTTTTAAAATATGCCATAAGGATTACAATCACCAAGGAATACCAGGCTTGCCCTGTTGCTCAAGGATTTTTTTAACTCACCATTGGGCTTTTTGAGTACACTGACTTGTAACTATGCAGACAGCACAAATCTCCTGAACTTTCAGAAGAATCTTAAAAATTCTGTTTTGTGAAGAAGTCTTTTGTGTGTATGCATTTCTACCTCACTCAGAGTTGAACCCAGTACTTGAATTAGGGGGACAAATGTGCTTCCATATCCCAAAACTAAAGTCTGGGGTCCTGGAACAGTGTTTTACTCCAGGAACACAAAAAGTCAAATGACAAAAAGAAAAACTCTCTGCTTATAGTTTATTCTTATGAAACATGCAGCCTTGGAAGGTAAATCATCCCCAGCTTTGGTCACGTTTCACTTCTACTTTGTAAAAAGCTTGTAAAGAACATGCTGAGGAGGCAAAAAAGAGGAAAGTTAGTGTAGCAAAAGAAACCAAAGCTAGTAAAACAGAATGAGCAGAATGCCACAAACAGCTGAACACATCTAATAGTTCACTGCTTCTCAAATGAGGACATGTTTCCTTCTAACATCCCCTTCTCAGCCTTAGAGGCCTTACTCTCTCTTCTCAATGGTTTACAGTTGCCACTGGACCCTCCTTGAACCAAGTTCAGCTTGCTAGGGCATAAGAAAGCTACAAAGCCTTTGCAGATTAGTCTTCTAACTTCTAAACACGATGAATTGGCTCAAAAACCAGGTCAAACACATGACTATGCAACAGACATAGGAATGAGGGCCTGGTAGTTTTTAGATAAGCCCTCCCAGACTCACACAAAATACCCCAAGATGTGTATTTATGACACAAGACTTAGCATTTTAACCCTTGAACTGGACACCCCAATGGATCCCAGCGTGCATAAAGTACTGGTTCAGTGCTCCCATCACAAGCATAACACACTTCTGTAAACAGCCTTTTTGCAGCATGAAGATCAGTATAAAAATGTGTGATGGTCATTAATAGGACAAACCAATATAATTTTGATTCAAAAACTTCTATATAAGTTGATGTAAGTTGTGGGTCAGGGGGAACATAGGAAAAGAAAGCATTAAGGGGATAATGATAATATTTTCTTAGGGAAAAAAACCAGTCTTCTTATTTCAATAAAAAGAAGATCGTCACGGAGATGAGTGGAAAATGAGAAGGGAGAACATGAGTACCTAAAAATAGCTGAAGTTACATAGTCTTTGCTTGAAATATATATGTACTCTAACTTGCTGAGTTGCCTCCAGCAAATCTGTAACCATACTTGTAATACATATTTTATTGTAAATAGTTTAAGAAGCACAGACCTCCCTTTTACAATTTTCTTTAAAAAAGGCACAGCTTCCAGACCCCATCTAGTGGTGTGAATGCCTTACAGCAGCCTCTTCTATCAAAACCATATTTAAAGCTTTTCAATGCACTTTTAAAATGTTTTTAAAAAAGAAACAATACAGATGGTTTCAGTTTAACGTCCACCTGAAGGAACAGAAATACTTACACATTCTCAAAATAGAAAAATAAGATTTTCAGAATCACTAGTCAACTTATAATCATAGAATTATATTAGTTCTATATTTATAGCACTCCATATGCTATTTTTGAGGACCCAACCCACCACATCCAGATCTTATTAGTATACTGGGGTAGAAAGAGAGAATCTCAATTGCTGCACTAAATCTGAGACAGAAGAGATATCAAGCTGTGAATGAACTTTGGGAAAAAGCAAAATGAATCCGCCTCTGTATCCTGACTCAGTCAGCAAGACTAATCAAATTATGATTATTTGAAGTGAGCTAAACTTTCCACAATTCAGAGCTGTGCAACTGTCTCTAAATTTGTCCATGCATGCCAAGAAATGCTGGCTTTTCAATTACCTCCTTCACTGTAGCCAAGTATAAAGCACTCCCAGCTTCCCATTACGAAGTTAACCAATTCCACAGCATATGAATAAAATCTACTCATAATCAGGACTTTTTTCTAGCCCTAAAATAATTCAATTTAAAAATTTTAGGGGCGTTTAATGTTGCCTGACTAAAGAAGTGGACAAAACTGACTTTCCTGGCTGGAGGCATGCAACAGCAAGCTGAGACAAATTCTCCCACAACCCAGCTGGAGAAGAGCCATGTATTTTGGAGAAAAATACTCTGCTGTAAAAATCCTCATATTTTCTGGATAAATAAGTAGATGCAGCTCATTTGTTCCTGACAAGCAGTGGCATCTACATCTGAATTCTCTAAACTATAAGGACATCACTTCTCTGTTCAACATTTTGAAAATGTAGAGCTATTAGTTTAAAACTACACAATTAGCCATATTCCACTGACTGACACACAAGTTAAGAAGTTAACAGCAAATCTCCCCTTTTCTGACAGTCCATTATCAAGCTGAACAGAGTAAAAGAAAAATTATACTTCACCTGAGGAGCCTCTGCTGATTAAAACCAGAAATTCAGCATCAAGCCTGATCCCCTTCAAATGAGTGAAGGCCAGCCAAATCCTGTGGGTTTTATCAAGCCTCACCTATATCTGTAAAAAGTCTCATCACACCAGTGCTGTTGGCTGCCATACATGTTATATTAAGGTATTGCTAACTGCAGTACTGCTACTGGCCACAAACAGCTAGTTTGTGGAATTCCAAGCTTTTCACTTGCTGGATTTTGCAGATGAGCAGCAGCAGCATTCCCCAGAGCAGCCTCCAGTTATGAAGCAAACCAAGTAGTGCCTGCATCATCTAACTCTGCCTCCATCTGAGAACTGACAGGAGTTGGGGAAATGAGTTTTACAGCAAGTGTTATACCAGCAGCAAATTGTTAACTACATGTAACCATTTCACCTGTCCTGTGTTGGAAGAGTGCTGCGGTTCAGCTTAACCCACTGGAAGTTAAAATTTTGGCAATCCACAGCAAACATTTAAAAGTATCTACACTTTCCCCTTCTTTCTACCCACTCAATTTCTAATCAAAACCCCACTACCACAGAATGTGACAAAACAGCCAAAGTTTACCTGATCTAGTACTTTCTATCAGCACCACAGGTGGAATGATAGGACTGAAAAACTTCCACAATGGCCACAGTGTTATGATGGACTACATCAATACCAAAGGAAAGGAGAAATTTCCCTTGATGGTTTAAGGCATAAAAATCCCTCACAGGTGAACATCATGTGCAGCAATGTAAATAAAAATGTAGACTAGGGAAGAAAGAGACAGATCTAGCAATTTTTTACTGTAGTTATTTATATATTGTGCTATTCAACAATCCGACCAAGGATTCAACAACCAAACAAGTAATTCTAAATCATGTCCCTCAAAAACCTCTATTCCCTCATACTTCCTACACTTCAGGAAGTATTACATTTTCTTGGATACCAATGACAGCATAAAAGAGAGCTACAAACATGTTGGGAAGCAAGGATTTCCACCATTAGCAGACTTTTTTGACAATGAGAAAAGCATCTGATTCAGTAGCCCTTCTCTGCTGTGCTAGTGGCATGCTTACACAGGCAGCTTCCTGTTTATCCCTAGATTATGGAGAATTTCGGGGATGATTAACTCATTCTGCCTATAGAATTCATCAACCAAAATGCTCTTGGCACACATCTTACCTGCAACTATAGCGTCCTTTATTATTAATAAGAATACAGAAAATATTCACAAACTCCCGCACATACCAACTTCAGGTTTATGCAGTCTGTCACAAGTACTCACAGCATTATGTGGATTACTTTATATTTAACAAAAACTGTATTTTCCCCCTGATAATTAAGTCTATTTTCCCCAGAAGATAATGTAACAAACTAAAACACACAGATGGAAGTGTAAATTCTAGCTTCTTCTTCCTCAGTGGAGTGAGGATTGTATCTTAACTGATCTAAAAAGGAATAATTTTTTTTCTTCATAAGACAAAGTGAATTGGCCACAAATACATTAAAAAACAAGTTCCAGCTTTCTAGATTAGCAAATTAGATTTACAGAGGCAAGTAGAGGTTTTGGCAAATGTTCTGTTACTTTAAAAAGACAAAAATCCAGCCTCATTTATTTAAATATGAGAGACTCTGGCTTTGGCAGCCCACTAGCAGGACACAGATCATTCTGAAGAGTCCTTTTCTTGAGAGTTTCATGGGGGAAAAAAGCCTGCAGTGGCAGCAGAGTGCTTTAGAGCCATTTTCTTTTCCTAAGTCAAGCATACCCTTCTCACCATGTTTTGGGTACATCTGTGTTTAAGCAAAGGACGAGAGCTAATGGCTGTCCCAGAAAAATGGTAGCTGAAAGCAGACTTAACACGTGTATTCATTTATGTTACAACTGGCATCCAGCCAGATTTAACCCACCCCATATCATTACAATGAAAAAATGAACATTCAAAATCTGAAAGACTGAAAAAGCTTAATCTCTCATACATGCCAAAGTCTGGTATCAGACGTTGCATACATCTACTTTAGAACCCAGTCTAACCATATTTCAAGCTGCAACCTAATTCTCTTCATTTGTTTTTAACTCTATGCAAATCTGGAAGCACATTATACAGCCAAGTGATTATACAGATGTCTGTATCACTCAGGAAGTCATGTAAAACTCATAAGCACTGAGTAAAAATCTGCCTTGACCACAGTCTCTAGTCAGCCACTAAAAACTGAGCTGGCAGGAAAAACAAACTGTAAACCAGGCAGTGCCCACCACAGCTTCTTCCAGTAGTAGCAAGACAGTGCTAAATATAATGATGAGAACGTGACACAGCAATCCAAGTTAATCTGCAGTGGTGAGGCCAGGAAGGCTTTGAAAAAAAATCACTTACCTTAACACTGAAGATCTAGTCCCATTTTAAATCAAATTAGATGGTAAGTATGAAGAAGAATATTAATTATGCAAAATAATTGATTACCAACATTGCTGTTAACTTTGTTCTGCATCTTTTCTTACTACCATATGTTCTGACTTAAACAGAAAAAAAAACCACCAAAGCAGCATGCCATTACCTCCCAAGGGAAAGAAATAACACAGCATAAAACATGGACAGCCAGATCATACCTCTGAGGTTTACGAATATCCCAGAGTCCCACACCTTCCTTAGAGTTGGCAGTAGCCAGTAATCTGGGTTCTACTGGATTAAACATCACACTGTGAAAGGCTGATGGGTAGTGTGCCAAGCAGAAGGGCTCTGTTGAAAAAGTTGAAATTTCAGACATAAGAACAAACAATGCATACAACTGTTCAATGCAAGGAGTTTGGCAGCTGAATATGGAAAGAGCATAACAAGATCTGAAGATATGGAGACATGTTCAAACCACTTCTCAAGATGACACATCCAAAGAAATATAAAACCTGAAGTTTTAAAATCCACCCACGTGTACATTAATTCTGTCTAAGTATGGAAAAGGACACATACTGAATTTCAAGACACCATTTTCTTTACAGAAGGTTATCAGAGTTTAAAGCTAGCTATTCAAAGATCAAATATTTGTATCTATAAAGGTTCACGACCAAATGCTCATCTGATAAGGACTATACATGGAGGGGCTTCTGAAAGCTTCCTAGTAATATATGCCTGAAAGCTTTCACAGCCACTGCTGATTACCCTAACCATAAATGTAGCAGCAATTGTTTGTAAGGGAGAATAATATTACAAGAAATGAAATAAGTTTGTATGAAACTCAGCTCAAAGCAAGCTGCTAAAGGGAAAAGAAGCCTACTTTCTTAAGTGCTCTACAAGCAGACAAGAAGGGTGTTCCTCTTGCGTAAAAAAAAGGTTAACAGTTAGCTCTTGCTGTTCACACACAGAGTAGAAAACATGCTCATTCAGACTCCTTCCCTCTCGTAAGACTGTGTTTGGATTGCTACTCTGCCTTATTCATTAATCAAAATACTGTCTCCATGAAGAGTGGGGAAAAGCCTTGACTCTGTTACCTTCTCTCTGTTTCTGTGAGCTTTACAGCTTTAGGCACAGTCTAATTCTCTTCCTTGTTTGTATCTTCTGTGGCATACTGCCACTCTTTCAATTAACTAAGAAACCAGAATCAATCCCTATTTTGAACCAGGGATTATGCCAGACTTTCCCATTCACTGTTTGCTTTTGGAGCAGCTCCTGTGTTGCTCGTGTGCTTGTGAGACAGTTACAGCCCTTATCTGAGCCACCGTGGGCAGCACCCGTAGCCCCACAAGCACCTCCAAAGGTATGGAATTTTCTTTCCTCATATCCCTCATTACCACATATAAAACATGGTTAAGCAGGCAACCCTCTCAAATTCCCAATACCTTATGAAATGACTGCATATCAAGCAAATGAGACAGAATTAACATTTACTTGTCTTGCCCCATCTGTATCCTCCTCTCATGCTCTACTACACGTTTTTTCATACAGGCACTTTCCTTTTTAGCATTTATTTAGCAGTGATGAAAACAAAGGTCTCTGACCACAGATGAAGCTCCATGGTGCTATTCATTGTCATAGGAGTCAGAGGTAAAAAGAAGAAAAGAAGCCAACTTTTGTTCTGCCAGTCTGCCCAAAGGCTTTAGAAATTGCTGTTGGTCTGCCAGCAGCTCCAAATAAGGTTTAACACCAAAACTGACCTTCTGTATTTGCATCATCAAATCAGAATCCTGCTGGGACATAAAAAGCTGTGTTATTAAAATGGCAGCCC
The DNA here is from genome assembly GCA_008033365.1 of Pseudorectes ferrugineus. Lineage (NCBI taxonomy): Eukaryota > Metazoa > Chordata > Aves > Passeriformes > Pseudorectes > Pseudorectes ferrugineus. Next base: position 4,395 of record QWTY01005909.1, on the reverse strand, counting down.
CCACTGAGAAGCAAAGGCCTGCATTAGCTGAGTAGAAAGACAAACATCAGATTGCCAAATAAAGGAGCTGGGTTTTAAAATAAACTTTAAATTTGTGTATATTTCCTTAGTCAAATCATTGTCACTAATTACTGGTGCTTTCCTTCACATCTTTATTATAAATAGATTGGCACCACAGTTTTCTTCTAAGATATCAAAAGTTGCCATTCAGCCTATCAAAGAGAGATTACAGGACTTAAACTAATGAGGCACTAAGTCATTTTAATGAAAAGTAGGCAGATTACTTTTCTATTGTTCTTTATGCTCATTCACAATTGTAGCTCTTATACACTGGAGTATGAACATGTTTCTGAAGGAAGCAGCTCAACACCATCTTTAATAAAAATTATAAATAGGTTTATAAAAATTACTGCATAAATCACTCAGCAGTGAAAGACAGGGAGAAAGAGATGGTTTCTCAGCTTCTATTGATACACTATTTTACACTAGGAGGTTCTTTGAAAGACTTTAATAAGCTGGCCACTCAGGGTAACTAACTATACTCACACTAGCAGGCGTAGTGCCTATCCCATGAAAATACCATTGCAGACAAGGACATTACCCCAGTGACAAGCATTACATTGCAGTAAACATTGGCAGGGCTCACATATAAATGCTGGCTCAGGACTCCTATATTAGCATGGAAAAGCCCTTTTTTTCCTAAATTCAGAGAACCTAAAGCATGACTCCAAAAAGCCCAAAATGACTACAGACAACAGATCTTCACACCATTTTCACTGGTGCAGCAATCTCATTCAAAGTCTCAGCAACAGTAAAAGCAGTAACAAAGTTTAACTACAACAAAGAAGGACAAACTTAATTTCATATAATTTCAGAAACTCAGATCAGATTGGACATTAGCTTATGATACTAAGCAGCTTCATACAGATGCATTTAAATACCTAGTCGTCCTGACTGTTGACATCCACTGTCAGCAACAGGTAATTCTCCTAACAGAGATAGATCTTTATGGTGGAGAGTTCAGGAGAGGCAATAAAGGAACATTTCACCATTTTCAATTTGTAAACCACATTCAGTGTTTAGTCTTATCATTTGGATATTATGAAAACATAAAAACAGGGATGAAGTGCCGCTTGGATTTTACAAAAGTAAAATATTCTCATCAGAGTGACTTAATCTCTTACTTTAACAGAGTAACTGACCTTTTATACAGGGGAAAAGTGGTAGATGTAATGAGGAGTAAATTCACATATGGTATAGTATCAAGTTTAGTTGCAGGCAGTTGGGATTAGCAAAGGAAGGTGCATGGGGTGAGAAACTGGCTAAAGGGAAGACAATAGTTCACTGTGCTGCAAGGGACTTATGAGCAAGAGGGAGGTTACTAAGGAGTTCCTCAAAGATACAAAAGAGACAATATAGATATTTTTATTAAAGTCTGCAATACACATATATGAAGAGTGTGCATTGTTTTTCAGAATGTTTAATAAAATTTCTACATGGAAAAGAGATAAGGGGTAATATGATTGTGCCAGAGAACTGCACAAAATTGGATGCTGTGCTAGTATGTTTAATTGTTATTTATACTTATACAAAGGCAATATACCTGGGGTAGGGAGGGTATCTATAAACAATCTATTCTGAGTATTCTGGTGAGGCTTGTCAAGAAAGACCTAACTCTGGTTACTCATGTTCAATAAAGCCCTCAGGATACTAGAGGGCTTAAAAGACTCCTGTGAGACTATAAAGTATGTCTTGTTTCAGCTCTCATTTCCAAGTCAAAAAGGAACAGAATTGCAGTCTAGAAAAGTGATCAGATTCACTAGGCATGGAAAAAGATAATCACTTAAAACATCAGCTTTGACCCAATAACAAATGTATACAAAATACATTAAGCTGGATTTCAGTGCCATGAATAATTTTCCTGTAAGACCAGTAGAAACTACTGGTAATTGCATTTAAACAGCTTACAAAAAATAATGAATGTTTATTTTAGCTATGAATGAAGGGAACCATATTATGTATCCTGCAGATTGCTCAGTGTTCTTTAGGATGAGGTAAACTTGAAGATTCATTACTTAAGTATTACTTGAGTATTCATGCACTGAAATTCAATTATTAAGGTATTTCTCTCAAATTTACGTAAGTACAGTTTTAAACTGAGATTCTTCAGTGTCAAAACCGCAGCTGTAAAAACACAGGTTACAGTGTTTTGAGAAGCTGCAGGTTTGCTACATAAATCAATTATGCATTCAGTTCTGATTCAGAAAACAAAGATTGAAGTAATAATTCAACTTCCCTTTTATCACGTAAGGGCTCTCAGTTTCCATACAAGCAGAAAACATAATGTGTAAGTGTCTCAGGGTCACAGGAAGTATATAAATAGCTTTGGAAACCACTCAAATCAAAATAACAGCTTTCTAAACGTACCTTTTTTTTTTCATCTCAGGCTATAGAAAAAACCCAAAAACATATTCCCAATGGATTGCAAGTTTGGCAAGATGTCATTGAAGAAACGTTCCCTTCACTGTCCCTTTACTCAAGTTAAAACCTATTCATACCAAGTTCTATGCTAGTCTGCACTATGTGGTGGTACTTTATAAAGTCATTTAAGACAGTAAGACAGAACTGTAAAGACCAGGGCCTGCCAATCACTGGCCAAAAGAATTATGCCTCACTTTCACCTTTCTCCAAAACTCACTGTCTCGATTATCCCAGATAAACATAACTTTTCTCCTCCTTGCCTTGCACAAATTCTTCCTAAATGAATTATCTTTTCCTTCTAGAGATCTTACCTCCATGGGAAGACTCTCGGATGTCCCAAATAAGAACCCGGCCATCATCTGATGAACTAGCAAAGATGTTGTCATTTACGGGGCTCACTGAAAGGCCATACACTGCATCTTCATGGGCAAACACATCCAAGGTCTCAGTGCTGGAAAACAGACACAACATTATCATTCTTCCTTCTTCTGCTATTGTTTTATAAAGCAAAATATTTACTGCTTTATCTATCTAGTAATACTTAGTGACAAATTTTCTGTAATTTCCTAAGAAGACCCTTGTGTTTAATTAGAGTAGAAAACAAACAAAATGCCCACGTACAGTGACTTCATGCTATGAGGAAAAAATCTCTCAAACTAAAACCCAAACATTAAAAACCTCAGATACTGCAAGATGCTATGGAACACATGTTGTATTAGATTAAGTTTGGGAGGATGTAATGGGAAAGGGAAAGAAGGCTTGCGACCTCTGGAGTCAATTTTTACTACTTAATGTAAAAAGGAAAACAAGACAGAAGTTCATTATTTAATACAGGTTTCTGTTTTGTCCAAAAGTTCAGTTGAAGCTCACATAAGAGCAACTTTCCAGATGGCTTTTTCAGTAAGCTTTCTTTATTTTTCAGGATAGACCAGACCTATATTTTTCCATGTAAAAAGAACAGCAAAAAACCAACAAAATAAAAATAATTCCCCCAAAACTGTACCTGGATTTCAGCCATTGCACAGATATAAAAAAAAGCAAAAGCACATTCTCTATTCTTTTCCCAACGTTTTAGATCATCTAAGAAGCTGGAAATAGTAGTATGGAGAGGCCAAAAGCAGAAATACTAAATCAGAAGATCCTGGGACTGTTTTATTTCTTTTTAAAAGCCCCTTTATTTCTTTAGGGAATAAACTTTCTATATGATCCCTATATCTCATGGAAGCTCCACCAAAGAGATCCCACATAAAATCAGCATTTTGCTCACATGGCAGTTGATGTTCTTAGTGGCAGATCTACTAACTCTGTCTCAGGGACCATTAATAAAAAAGGGGGAAAAAAGCAGTAACAGAAAAAGCCATTTAAAGCTAAGAAAAAGGAGTTGACAGACCCAGTGCTATCATTAAAATGAGATTAACTTTCCATAGAAATCAATCAGAATTTGGTGTGTCAGACTACTAAGGTTTCTTTTAGAAGATCACACAAAACAGCCTTAGAGGAAGGAATTCTGTATGGATTACAACTGGTCTTAGCATACCTAAAAAAAACCCAACCTGATAAAAAAAGCACATTAAAAATATGCACATATCAAAAAGACTTGTTAAAACATCTCAACAAGCCACAGCAGGAAAAAAAGTGTTACATACAAAAGTTAAAATGACAAAGATCTTGTAGAAGCTTAAAAAGTCAGAACACAATAAACACCAGCATCTAAAACTGACATTTCCATATTTAATTAAAACAAGAAAAACAGAACGCCAAACAAAAAACTCCCCCAAACACTAAACAACACGATATTCCTGAGAAAGCATCAGAACAGAAGACAAAGTTACTTTGGCCCAGCTTGTATGAAAGACTTATGCAAGAAGCAGACATAAGGTATGATGGAAGGCAGATACACACTGAACACTTCAA
>QWTY01005906.1:0-21340 GCA_008033365.1 Pseudorectes ferrugineus | reverse complement strand
CATCTTTGTGTCTCCCCTGCTACCTAAAACCAGGCCGTGCCAAACCAATACAGTCACTCACCATACTTTACTCAAAGGAAAATAATAGCCATCCAGGCTATTAAGAAGGTTAGGTTTTCCTCAGCTCATTAGGAGGAAAGATTCTGTGTCTCTCTGAATTCATACTTCTATCTTCATACTTATAAATAAATAAAATAAAGGTATGTTCTGTTAAAATTTAAGATTTTTGAAAAATGTGAGGTACAGTTTTGAGCATGTGATCAGAATGTTTGCCAGCTGACAAATAGCAAGTACATAATGACAAAATTAACATTGGTAGCATCTGAAGAGAACTCAATTACATAAAAATGAAATATTTTCTTGTCAATATAATTTTCTATCCCATAGCTACTGCATCCATTGTGATTAGATTATTTTGTAGTAAATATTTTGAGTAATTCTGTTTTACAGCAGACTTAATTATTTCACTCATTAATTTCTGAACTGATTGAGTAGTTTGTTAGTAATCCTGATTTGTATCCTGTCTTCTGAAATCTTGCTTCAGACAGGCAGTAACTTTAAGGAATAATATGAAGAGCTAATAATAACAGTGCACTTCTGAAACTGCTTTTTTGTCCCTGCCTTCTACTCCCCTCCTAGATACAGTATGAGCAAAGACTTGCAGAGCTTGAGCAACTACTTACCTATGAATTTATGAATGAAACACCAAAACTGAATGGTGATAAAGCAAGTTCTACAGAACTTGAACAGGAGCTTCAGAATCTAAAGAAGACCCATCAGATGACTGTTGGAAACCTCCAGACAGAAATCGAAAATCTTAAAAGTCAAAATTCCCAATTAAAACTCGGAAGTAAAAATGATAATAAAGACTTAGAGTCCATGGACTCTAAGATGAAACAAGGTAACACAAAAGACAGGTTGTTAAAACTAAATGAAGAACTGGTCACCAAAAACAGAGAAATACAAGACCTTACAAAAACTGTAGAGAAACTTCAAAAAGAAAGGATGGTGATGTTGTCTGATAATAATTTGAGAAATAAAACAAACACTAATGGAAACTCTACAGAGTTCTTGAGAAAGAATACCTCAGCAACAGATAGAAGGAATTCCAACAACACTGAACCCTGTCTAAGCATTTTCAATGATGACAAAATACACCAACCACATACCTTTTCTGATTCTCATCTCTCGGAAGTTCTGCAAGAAAATGCACATCTGAAAGAGGAGCTGGAGAGATTGTCTCTAGAAATGAGCCAGCAGCGGGTGAAGTCTCAAGCAGCACTGGCTTATTCTGAAAATAACATACGAAGGTAAATGCTCGAATATTCCTTTAAAAACCTTCTTCAAGTGTTGGCAAATGTAGGATTGTACTGGCACATTAACATGTCGGCCATGTGGGAAGGTTGCCTATACCTTCATTTGTACTGTCTGTTTTCTGGCTTTGGGAGGGTTTTGGGGGTTTTTTGTTATTTTGGGGGGGGTATTTAAGCAGTGCACTGTCACAGTTCTTTCTACAGGCAAACTTGTATTAATGCTTTTATTAATACTACAATTTCTTAGTAAAATACCTCAGTTTAAATAATCATATCGTAGATGCTTTGTGTTGTATAGCATTAATATTTGGTATGTGTACTTTCCTTCAAACCCAGGGTATGCTTGCAGTGGAATTTACTTGGGCAACTGTAGAAACCTTATACTTCACCTAGTCTCCCTCACATCCCTTCATAGTGAGAGTAGAAGAGATTGCCATATTTGGATTGCAACACATTCTTTTCTAAAATAGATACCTAAAAGAGGATACATGAATTATGATTTAAAAGCTTGAATTTTTTCAGTATGATTTTAATAAGACAAGCCAACAAAAATGATTGACTGAATTTTCTGTATCCTAACTGCCTCTAGTTAAATGATACACATATCCAGCATTGTGGGTTTCCCACCCTTTCATCCCTCCAGAGCAGTAGAAGTAATGGTGGTCCTGTCTTGCAAGGTTTTGTTTTGAAATATCAAAGACATGCCACCTTTAACATTTTTGATATTTTGTATGTTCAAGTGAGAAGCTGCTGCATTTTTGAAGAGCTGTCTGTAGCTGCTTTACTACATCTCACTTTCCTCTTGCTCTGTGCAGGATGCAAGAAGACACAGCAGAATACATTGCATCTCTGAAAGCTTCCCACCAGAGGGAAGTCGAGAAGATTGTTTGCCAGCATGCAAAGGAGCATTCTACTTCTAAAGTAGCTGAACTAAAGAACAGAATTTCAACACAGGAGGTAAGATACAGTAGATGCATTAGTTACATGTAGGTATATCTTAGCGTTACTTCTTTCTGTATTACTATAAACTTACTTGCTTTGAAGTAGGACCTCTTGTTTTAAAAATCATCCTGTGCCACAGTATTCACAGAATCCCAGAATAGCTGAGGTTGGAAGGGACCTCTGAAGGTCATCTTGTCCAACTGCCCTGCTCAGGAGGGTCATCCAGGACCATGTCCAAGTGGCTTTTGAGTATCTCTAAGGAGGGTGATTCCACCACTTCTCTGGGCTGTTTTACATGTGATATAAAGGGTAGAAAGAGCTATTGCGTTCAGATTATTTAAGAACATTTTAAAATGAGGAACGTAACTTGAAGATTGAGACGTTTTCATATAATACATAGGTAGCTGTGTGCTATTGAACAGCCCATGCAGAGAACTGTTCACTAGTGTGCACACACACACACACACGTGTTAGAGGCAGTGTTGTTAATGCACACATCACTTACACCTGCAGTACTACAATCACAGAGTCATAGAATCTTAAGGGGTTGGAATGGACCTCAAAGATCATCTAGTCCCAACCCCCCTTGCCATGTCCCACCCTGTAGGACAGGGACACCTCCTACTAGACCAGGTTGCTTATCCAACCTGTCTTTGAACACTGCCTGGGTTGGGGCATCCACAGTCTCCCTGGGCAACCTGTTCCAGTGCCTCTCCACCCTCACAGTAAAGAATTTCTTCACAATATCTAACCTAAACTTCCCCTCTTTCAATTTGTACCCATTACTCCTTGTGCTATCACTACAGTTCCTGATGATGAGTCTCTCTCTGGCTTCCCTGTAGGCCCCCTTCAGGTACTGGAAGTTTGCTCCACACAACCTTCTCTTCTCCAGGATGAACAGCCCCAGCTTTCTCAGTGCTGCTCATATTTTTCTGTACTTCTCCTGCATAGGTTTTCACATGTTGTCATGGGTGTGTATGCTAATGACAAAATATTTTTAAACGTTTTGTAGATATTAATAAAACATCTTCAAGAGCAACTTGGTGAACAAGAGAGACGTCAAGAAGCTCTTCTGGTTTCACAGATAAGAGAGCAACTCCTACAAAAAGAGGTATATTTAAATTTCAATGGGGGTACCTTAGTTTAATAAGAGTTTTCATCCTAATTCATATCAAGCCTCAAATAATATATAGTAAAATAAGTCTTAGAAACAAAATCTTTGTCAGTTGCTTCTACATAAATTATACCTGAGAATACAAGGTTTTTCTAGTGAGAAAAACACAGAAGAACAACAGGAGAACAACACAGAACAGAAGGCAAAACTTTGACTTTTTTGATTTTAATCTTTTTATTATTATTTTTATTTTGTTTGAAATGTGTGACATCTGTATGAAATTCGATCAGCAGGTTAATCCAGGCTTTCATATCCTCTGAGAGTTATGGTGGGTAGTGGTAAATAGACCACAGGACTTTTTCTTTATTCCTCTTTATTAAGAGGATTTTTTATTATTGTTTTCAAAAGTTTTTCTTTTTTCATCCTCCATTGCCATAAAACTGACTTAGGCAATTATATTCTTGGTTTTCTCCTCTGCTATCTCTGAAACTTAAGGTGTCTTAAGAAGGGAGAGTTAGCTATAAAAGTTCTGAAATTCAGTCAAGTTTTGAGAGAAGTACATTGGTTTTTTCTAGTCTTCTACTTCTATTAATAGCATATAATCTAAAAATTACACTTTTTCTTATCTTTGCTTTTGGGTTAATGTTGTGTCAAATTGCTGTCCATCTTTAGGTCAAGCCTTTAGAATCATTGGCTATGCTTCTGTTGTTCTTGAAGTACTGCCAATCTTTTTGTTACCACAGCTCCTGTTCAGGAGGAGGATGTAGCCTGTCTCAGCGTTGTGCCTATGCTTAATTCGACATCTCCTTGATGTATGAACATCACTAATTTTAACCTAATTTTGATAATACTCTTACTTGAAAGGGTTATTAAAAGCAATTAATCTCACTAAACTCAGATTTGTCTGGGTATTTCTCTTACAGATGCAAAATTCCACCTCTGTTGTGACGTATTTGTATACAAGTGTGGGTTTGTAGGGGGAGAAAAAAGATGTCCTATTAAACAAGTTTGGTGTTTGCAGAATAGAGGCTGAGACTTTGGGTACATATCCTGAATCTAACGATAGATGTTGCCTTTCCTTACAAAGCTTGTTTCTTTCCAGTGGTGTCAGTATATGTAAGACTTCTTCCTGGAAAAACAGGAGTACAATGAGACAAATGCTATTAATTTGTTTCCTCTATGATTGCTTAACAGATTATTGACCGTGATGGTTTAAGAGAGTGATCATCCAATCTGACCCACATGTTAGAGGCCAACTTCAAGGTGCTGGCATTTAACAAAATGTAAAGGAGGGTCTTTGTTACAGAAATCATTGCAAGACTGTACAGAGAGAAGTATCTATGTAAAGCCTTGCTTTTGCCCTCTAGCACAACTTCTGTGCTGCTTTTAAAATACATCTTAAGCATTAAATGGTTAAACAAATTTTGCTGAGAAAAGAATACAACCAAACCTGCAAATGGAATTAGTAACAATAGGGAAAAGCACCTCACTGGTAATAGGATTGAATCTTCTGTCTAAAATGGTGGTACCTGAAAAAAGGCAAAGTTTTTCCTGAGGCTTCTTGGAAGATTTTTATTTGAATACTAATCTCAGAAATGCTGTTCATGGATGTTTTCCATTAACGGAGTACTTCTTTTCCTTAACAGCTTTCACGTAGCACTGCACTGTATTTGACGTGGTTCTGTTGCTGGCAAAATACACAGAGCCCCTTTTCTCCTGGGGCTTTTTCCCCTCTTAAGATCTTTCCAGTATGATTTTTTTGTTGTATTTAATTATGTACTTGAGACCACACATCCGCCCTTCCCTTCAGTGGGGCAACTTAGCAGCCAAGCAGCAGACACTCAGTGGCACAGACCTTTTGAAACTAAGACTTCTGCTCCTCTGACAAACGTGGCTGAATGGGTTCAAAGCTGCTGGAGTAATGGACAGGCAAAAATGTACTAACATAGGCCTTGTTATTTTAGAAAGCCACCTTAAAATATGGAAATAATAGTAAGCTGCCTTAGAGTCACTTCTCAGTAAGAGTGACAACATCTTATGAAGACACAGTGCTTCCAGCTACTTGAATTCACAGCAGGGAGCCAAGGATGGCTGAGTGCTTGAAGAGGGTTAGCAGCTCTCATGTATATTGGGTAAGGGGAGCTAAGGACTATCATGAAGGATAAAGACTTAAAAGTTTTCACTTTAGTTTACTTACACACATTAAGGGTGACCAAAAAATACTTAGGATGTTAAATTAAGGAATATAAAATTATTTAAAATAGGCAAAGAATTAGAATAAACCAGAAGGGCTTTATAAGAAAACTTCCCTGAATTTCTGGGGGATTAGGAAATCAGTTTTAAATCATTGTCAAGTTGATTTTACCTGGTAATTATAAAACTTACATGGAGGCTTGTAATCCTCTCTGTTAGCAGCATGTCTTTAATTTAGTCCTTAGAAAGACACTAGTATCTTTTACATTTGGTCTTCATCCAGGGTGTGAGAAAGGATTGTGTAAGAACATCTAATCATAATATTCTCTGTTAACTTTTGTTGTATGAAGTATAAAATTTGACAGAACACAATCACTTCATAACATTATTAACAGGGTGGGATTTATCAGAGAGGACTAGACTTTCATATCCTCAGGCTATTCTTAGAAATGAAAAATCCTCATATAAGTCCCTGAGTCCCTGTTAAAGCTTTTGAACAGAGATTTCTCTGTTACATCTTCCTTTCTACAGCTTCTGAATGGAATGATTAAACAATGCAAATACATTTTTAAAGGAATCTGTTTTATACACTGCTTAACACGATAACAGTTTTCATCAATTCTCTTTGACTGTAGGTGACAAAATTGTTGGAAGAACTGAGAGAGGCTAGGGAGAGCCAGAGTCCTGAAATGAAACATTTCTTGTGCCTGGAAAAGAAAATCAAGCATATAGAGAGCAGACATGCAGAAAGAGAGCATGAAATTCAAAAGGTACACCAGTGCATAACTGCATTTACTTCTTAAGAACAATTTATTGGTTTAACTGTAATTTTATGGTATTTATTCAGGCTTATTTAGCTCAGATTGCAGGAGGGAAGTAGTTTTTATACAGCCATGGTTTTGTCTTTGTCTGCTAATGCAAGTGAATGTAGGTGCAGGCCTGGTCAGCTTGGCCTTGCTGTGGTAATTTAAGATTACTTGTGTAACTTCCTTGCAGCCTGGTCTAAGGCGGCCTTGCTGTTGCAGAGGGTTGGATTGTGTGACCTCTGGAGGTCCCTTGTTTCATTTGATTATTTCATATTTCAGTCACACAGTGAAAGTGAGCTACTGAAAAACAACAAGGGTTTGGAATGCGGAGTCTAAGCTATGATGTATTCCTCAATTGAACTGTAATTATCTTGTCCTAGCAGCCCTATTCAGAAAAGCTGCATTAAAAGTATAGAAACATCTTATTTTATTTTAAGTTTTAAAACCAGATCTCAAGGAATATACTTTTAATGTACAGATTTTTTTGTTGTAGAAGGATTTCTTCTTATACATTTCTGTATCAGATACTTATTTTCTTTCAAAAAAGACCTGTGCATAAAACAAGTCATTGAATTAAAAACAAATCCTCTTGCCACTGATGTTTTCGTTATTTTTCTTCACATTCTGTCCTGCTAAAGGTGACCATAATACAGTTCTTTTTTTGCTATTAATTTGCTTTTATATAATGTGAGGATGTCTTTACCATTTCTGTGAAGTGTTTGCTGCTGCCTACTCTGTGATCTAGCTCCACTGAATACCAATAGTATTTACTAAGATGTTTTGTAATGTTTTGGGATTTTTTAAAAGAAATAGTAGTATACATAATTAGTACTAAATAATTTCATCTTTTTGTGGTGCTGCTGCCCTTGTTATGTATTAAGCTTTGGGTTTTGTTTTATCCTAGTTTTGCTCGTTTAACCCTCAGCACTGGGGCATTGAACAGTTGCCCAAATGAATTATATCAAAATGAACAGTGTAGAAAAGGAAATTGCTGAGCATGAACTTAACAGGTTATCCTTGGTATCAAACTGCAAATATGATAATTATGGCCTTTAAGTGATAGTCTTTCTTTAAAGAATCTATTACAATTAATTGTGGTGTGGAGATTTTGATGTCTTATGAAACTTCTTCTGTTGTGTAATTTGATAAGATTATGTCAGGGATTCAAGTTAAAGTTATTCAAACCTTTATCTGCAGCAGCATCAGATCTTTGTGACTACAGGACATTTTCTGATAATTCATAGAACTTGAGGTTTTTAAAAGTAGAGCAGTATGCTACAACATGTCGTTCAGATTTGGTTTGTTTTGCAGAGCATTATTTTAATTGCCACATTTAAGTGGCAGTTCAAAAAGTTTATTTTGATTTGTAGAGGCTTTTATATTATATGCTCAGCTTTGTGTTAAATATTCAAATTTAATAGCTGCCTTGGAGAGGATAAGTTAAATTCTCCTGGGGCTCATTAGTCAATAATCAATTCTACCCTTCTGTCATTAATGCAAATATTTAAAGGAATTCATTGCTATGAGAATGATTTTTGTAATATTCAGAACAAATTGTTTCCACTTAATGTGAGCATTCGGCTTTGAGACTGAGCATCAGATAAAATTATGTGGCAGATTTTTGCAAAGGGACGGCACCAGCTGAGTATTGGAGTAGGAAATCACTGACTTTCTTCTAATTTGCAGGCAACCCAACTAACACAGCACATTACTGAAGCAAGGCAAGCCCAGGAGGTTGAGAAGTGGCGCAGGCTGGCACAGCAGAAGAATCAGGAACTGGAGAAATTTCGAATGGAATTGGATTCAATATTAGATGTTTTACGTGAACTGCAGAAACAGGGGGTTGTTATTCCTGCACCTGATTCCAGTGGATTCAGAGTGACAGACAGCTATTGGAAGACATGATTAGGTAGTAGTTAAGTAGAGAAGCAGAATTTTATTATTCAAAGTTATGTATAGAAAATGTTATTGAAAATCATTAATGTAATGCGCATAAATTGCATTCTGATCTTCTCTGGAATCTGTCATGTCCGGAGGCAGGTTTGCATTGAGCAATACTCTAGTCATACTGTATGTCTTCTATCTTATTAGTAATAAATTTACATATTTTTTTAATAATAGGAATATTGAGATTATTACATAAATTCAATTACCATTGAAAAATTCCCATTTTCACATACTGTAGAACATGCCTGAATATTTTTAACTTTGACTAACTTGTCTTATAGTGATTTCTTTGCGAAAAATTTAAGTAATAAGCTGTTTGGTTTGTAGGTTTAGTGTATAGCATTAATGTATTTCATTCCATAGGGCAGGAAAATCGTCTTTTTCCAACATTTGCTTCTCTCCCTCCAATTCATATAATATTCCTTCCCTTATCTTTAAGACCCCTTCCAACTTAGTGAATGATTGGAGGGCTGGAGGAGGGCAGGCATTCCCTGGTGATGCTCAAATTCAAACTGTTCTTTTACTTTTCAGATAATTCCAGCTGTGCTGGTAAGACTGATGGCAGAGTGGGTCTAGCTGAATTCTTACAGGGCAGATACAGAAAAAGCCTATAAAATACAGTGTGAGAGTAGTTATCTGTGTCCCTTTTAAAAGGGACGGCTGTGCTGATAAGGTTTTTACAATGGGCTGTTTAGGATCTGACATAGTAAGTACCTCTCCAGGTGATCTTGACAGACAAAGAGACCAGTCAAATGTGAAGACATTGTGCTAAAGCTCAGACTTCAGGGGTGTGTAGGTGGGGAAATTTAGAGTTAAAATATTGAGCAAGTTAGGAGAGGGGCCAGGGAAAAAAAAAGAAAAAAAAACAACACCCCAACCAAAAACCAGACCAAAAAAACCCCTGTACTATCATCCTCAGGAGTGACAAAGGAGACTAGTTTGCTTAAGCAGGAGTAATCCACTACCCAAAAACCAAATGTGGAGGTAATGTTCTGCTGAACTGACAGGCATCGTGGCAGGTAACACACTGAATGTTAGAGGCTGTTGCCTTCTCCCTCTCCTCAGGCCCTGCCAGAGTTACACACCTGTGCTGTAGAGCAGGCACACAGGAGCAATTCCTACTGCGTCACAAATGTGTACCTTAGGGTGCTAAGCTTTTGGTCTCTTCTTTCAAGAAAGAGATGGACCCAGTGGAGGGAAAGAAGAGTCATCACTCCAGGAAATGTAGCCCTAGGAACCTCTGAATCCACAGAAACTGCCCTGCTCCAGAGAGGAGAGTAGGGGGGATGATGAGCATGGCTATCACACTTAACATATATGAAAAACCTGCTGCTAAAAGCAAGAAGCAGAAATTAAAAATAAAGAAAATTCAAAAAATATGATAGCTATTTGGTGGTTGGAAGGAATGTTTTCCCAACAAATCAGTACATTATTAGTTTGAAGTTTCAGTGGCTGCAAGTCCTTAAGAATTCTGTAGCACATATACAGAGTTTGTATCTCAATGAACTATACTTATTTAGGGGAAAGAGAAGATAAAAGCGAGAATGTACTCCTTAGGTCCCTGAGGACCTGTAGTGTTGGTTGAACCTAGCATTTAAGTCAGATGTGAAAGAGTTCAGGTCTGTGTGTGTGTGTTTATGTGTCGTGTTCTTCAGGGACCAGCAGTAAATGTGCGTTTTCTCTCATACAAGCGTGTGGCTGAGCATGCATGAAAAACAAAAGAGTATAACAAATTATACCATATAGACATAGACAGTGCTTGAGTGCAAGGGTTTTTCTTTTTGGCACATACACAAACATAAAATGAGCCTGTATACAGATATGTATAGATTTTAAAAAAGGATGGTCGGTTGCCAGTTAGTATGGTAATCTTCGTTGTTTCGTGTTCAGATATTTTCAGTATTTCTATTTTCTCCCCATCTAAGAAAGTATTAGTCCATATTCATAAAATGTGTAAATATAAAACTGCTTTGTATATAAAATATCAGCTATGTGTAAATATGATGCACTTTCTTGATTTGGGTCTGTTTTGCAAATGAAAAGGATAAAAATTGAATAATTTCAACTTATTTATTTCCTGTACGATTTGCTATATGTGTAAAACTGTATTAAAGTGTGTGACCTGAAGTGAGGGATTTTTTTCAACTACTGCAACCCTTGTTGTTCCCTGAGAGGCCAGGTCCTGGATGGAGGTTCCTAGGACAGGAATCCTAGAGGAAGCATTTCTGGTTACTGGAAGCTCTCTCATATGTATGTTGCTTAAGTCATCAAGAGGGGCTGCCTTAATGTTCATGCAGTTCCTTCAAACACTTTTTACAATTCTTACAGTCAGTTCTTAGCAAATGCTGGTATCTTACATAGTTGGAATTAAATTCTCTCTCTGAGTCCGTTTTACTGAGCAGGGACAGGATTATTTACCATTACTGTAAGCTGTCATAAGGTTTGTACCGTGTTCTCACACGTATTTATGCAGCTGTGTACTCACTGAAGCATGATCTTCAGATTTTGGGCATTTACCATGAAGTGGTAACACAGTGTGTTACACAGTAACAGACTCTCTCTGGGCTTGAATGGCTGCATTTAGGGTGTTCCTTTTAGAGAACTCAGGTGCAAGTTTTAAGTTCTCTGCTAAAGTTGTTACTGACTCTCTGAGGATTTCAGTGTGATCTTTTAAGGAGTTATATAAATTATATACTCCTCAAGTTTATTTTTCCTCTTCTTGTGCCATCCTGTTTCATCATGCATTTCCAGGAGGCATAATGGATGGATTAAAAGAAACAAACATAATGCCTTTAAATCATTGCCTAATGCTTAGCTGGACTTCATCTATTTACAGCAAAGCAGCTGGAGTATAATAATTTGAATTGTCATGTTTGAAGCTTTTAAGAAATCACATGAACATCTGGCTAGGTGACTCAGTGACCTAGATTGCTTCAAGACAGGAAAACATGATGTGCAGAAAAGGATCAGATTTCATCATGGCACTTGGGGCAGAGACAGCAGCAGTGTGTTCCACTTCAAGTTCTCTGAAATACATGTCAAAATTGTTCATGTAACAAATTAAGTAGGTTATCGTGAATGAAGACTTTATTTGATAGCACATAATACATTTTGAAGTCTGCCCTTCTATCCCATATTTAACCTATTCTGGAACATACAAGGAAAAGGACAGGTATACCAGCCCTAGCTGTGCAAATCCACTTCTGCAGGGAAGGGTGGGGGGGTCATGCATCAAGTGCCGTCCTGACTCTTGACCAGAAATCCAGTGATATCTCTGAATTAAAACTAGCCTTTCATACAGCTGACTACATACCTCTCCTCCAAAAATACGAAAGCACAGGCCTCCAACTCTTGCTCTCGTTGGAGAACGTGTGGTAGAACGTTCTTCTCTGCTGTCCTTGCTACCTGTCAATATCCAAGGCTAAAAGCTGGCAAAAAATGTCAGTGTTACAGTATTCAAGATCGAGGGCTCAGGTGCATAAATACTTAATTTCATGACAAATATACCTCATTTACTTCACTTTGTAGTCTCAGAGACTGTATAGCACTGGATTGTAGTAGAGACATTGACTGTTTTACCATTCTCTTTCTTTTCTCTATGAGCAGGCGTTTACTGATTATGCATTATAGGTTTTGGGGTTTTGCCTTTTTTTTGTTAAAGGTACACAACTAAAACTTGTTTACACAGAAGAACATTTTGCAAGTATTTACACCTTTGAAAACTGGAATACATAACTTGACCTAGTAAGTTCTTACAGAATACAAGACATGTTTAGGCAAACAAACATATGTAGCTGGTTTAGAGGAGCTATGTCTCTGCAGTTAAGTCTGCTGCAGGTGATGCATTTATACTGAGTTTTGAGAAGAGGCTTGAAGCCAAGCAGTAAGAAAACTCACAAAAATTCCATTTCCAAACACCATTAAATTCCAAGTACTCGTTTTGAAGCATTACTCTGGTCAGAACACCTGCTATTCTGTTTCTAGTGGACCAATGAGTTCTTTTTCTGAGAAAAGATGAATTTTTTTAAAACAGGTTATATATTGCCCTTTCCCCTGGGGCAAAATATGTCGGTTATTCTTAAAAAGGAAAAAAAAAAGAAAGGAAGGACAGCTTTAAAATATCTGCTTTTGAAGACTGCAGAACATTTTTGCGTTTGCCTTTGGCTCTGCTTTAAGGCAGAGGCAGAGCAAAAATCTGAATCAGACTATTGCTGCCACAGTGTCTCTGAAGTGGTGTGGGAACTCTGCACTGGGGACTGACAGGTTATTTTTCTGGGAAAAGCAGCATGAAGGACTTTAGAAGGGAGATAAGATGAAAAACGTAGAACCATCATCAGGAAAGAACAGAAGCAGGAACCAAACACTTAAATAGCTTTACAGGATTAATACGTGCTTCAGAGGGATATTAACAATGCAATTCAAATGTGTTGTAAGTTAAGTTGGCATTATCTCTCTGTCATTTTATTAAGTACCTTTCATCATTGCCAATATCCATACACAAAATGCTTCCTTTTTCTCCCCAAAGTAGCAGTTAGGTACCTGAAGAAAAGCCACTAAGATTTAAGGTAGCAGAAGAGAAGCATAGGCTAGCCTACAGGGAATAGCAGCATCTTCTTTTTCTAAAACCACATCGGCATTATTTTGACACTTCTGAAACTTTTGAGATTTCCTCTCCCAAAGGGGTTGTTGAGCACTGCCCAGGGAAGCAGTGGAGTCACCATCCCTAGGGGTTTTAAAAAGCCATGTAGATGTGGCATGGGGGGAGATGATTTAGAGGGAGACTTGGCAGTGCTGAGTTAATGGTTGGACTTCATGATCCTAAAGGTCTTTGTCCAACCTAAATGATCTATGAAACACAGTTTTAAATGCCTTAAAGGCAACCTTCATTTCTCAGTTGCAGAGGAGATGGATTCCACATAGATTTTCCCTTCCTTCAAGCAGCATTTCCATTTTCAAGCATGGCAAAGGAAAAAATAAAATAAAAATAATAGCTCAAACATTACTGAAGGCAGCTCACTCATCCAGAAATCAGCTATAAAAACCCCCTATAGTACGAGTCCCACAACATGTTAGCAAGAACAATATTGAGCTTCAAAGCCATCAGATAGCTTAACATGATTGAGGTGCCTCAGCAGGAAGTAGATGCCGCATTCAGAGACAGATTTCCCAGATTTCCCAAGTTTTGGAAAAGGAAAGTCCACACCTGCAGCCTTCATACTTGTAGTTATATACTTCCTGTGAAAGAAGGCCTTTTCTGCACCTGAAACGTTCTACTGGAGATGTGCATTGCAAGCCTTGGAGCTGTGCTCATTTAGAACAGGGTTCATTTCAGTCTTCTCTGGGAACTATTTTCAGCAATAACCTGCTAGTTTTAAATAGTCTCTGCTTTGTTTTAAGTGTAATCCTGGTACTTTAAACACTAGCAAGCCGTGCAAGGATTACATTTGAAAACAGGAAATGTAGCTGTAAGTGGTGTCTAATAAGGGCACAGGAGATGTTTCCTGCACTCTCCCTACACAATTTGTATTCTTTAAATGCTCAACCCATTCACTCTTTTTCCTATTTGTAACATCAAGAAGGGATGAATTAATCAGCATTTAAGTGGCTGAAGGATGTATCAGCAGGTCTCTAAACTCTAACACATCTGTGTTGTATATAAAGCACGTTAATTTTAAGAAAATGCAGTTAGGCACAGTCTCTAGAATCCACTCTTATTTCAATTAAGAGCTTCCTGCAGAGCATACTTGAAATCCAGCAAAGGGTTTGAACCTGGTACCTCTGCATCCTCGATGCTTGCTCTAAAACCATTCAGTCATTAGTTACCATCTTTTGAAGAAAGCTGAAATACCATTTTAAGTACTCTCAAAGGTTCAGAACTTTATTCCATCTCTAAAAAATAAAGGTTGAAACTACACCTATTCAAATCCTTACCAAATCTTCCACTGGGAGAACAGCTGGGGTTTCAACACTATCCTGACTGAGTACAAAAAGAAGATGGAGGAAGCACAGCTTAGCTACACTTTTGTTGTTGGTCCTCTCAACAACTCAAAGCCTGCTAGCACTTCACTGGCCAATGAGTAAAGAAACCATTTATAAAACCAAAAAGCATAGGAAGGTTCAGCCTATAGGCAACACATAACACCAGCTTAACATACCACCACCATTTGCATGTAGTAACTTTATTGGCAAAAGAAAAATAGGTTTTGTCTTATTTCCTGTGATTCAGCTACTGAATCCTGTACTTACTAAACTGGAAATTCACATCAGCAATTAACAGGAAAAAAAAAAAAAGAGTCAAATCACAGTTTGTGTTTGTGTGTAGAATACTAATTCCATGTCATCACAGGGCAGCTGCTGAGGTGGCACTCTGGAGTATAATTACAGGCACCAAATTGCTTTTACTCAGCAGCAGGTGGTGATAGCATTTTGTAAACACTGCAACCAATTTAATTTGCAAGGTATTCCCTGTGGAAGCTTTTTAAATTGGGTTTAACCCGCACTGAAAAGCAGTTAGGAATCAGAAGTTGAAGTTAATCCCAAGCAGATATTTATTGTGCTGCTCAGCTTCAGGCATCGTTTTTGAGAGTAGCAGAAACTACAGAACCTCCCCAGGGGCTGTTTATTCCTTTCTTCAGTCTTCTTTCAGATTTACACTTTTCTTGGCCAAGGAATTTTCATACACCTCCCAATGCCAGGCTCCAGCCTTCACAGTCCTTGTAAATTATTACTCTTCAGAAGCTGGTCATAAATAATCATTTAAAAATGAAGAACAAAACAAGAAACAAACAAAAAAAATCAAACAATGCAGAGCAAAAGTTTTAGACCACAGAAGGCATCAGAATAAAGCATTCAGTGTCTTGCTTCTTGTCTAAACTGAGTTCTATCAGTACAGCCACTCTTACATACAATAAAAAGCACAGGTCTGAAATACCTTCTGTCAAAAGAGCAGGAGGCCAAGAAAGGCTTCAAACTGGACAATAACAGGAATGTAAAAGATTTTTTCAATCCAGGATCCGATGGGAAGATTGCATAACCAATTTGCTTTCTAAAATGATTGGTGGCTCTGAGATGAGGAGATCCTCCTCACCTAATGAAGAGTTCTGCTCAGTGTTCACAAAGTTAGGAATGTTAAATTTTGTAAGACAATGTAAGTCTTCCTCAAACATTCCACTGCTTCTGGGAACCTCCTGGAAGTGGATATTACTCTCCAGACTTGCACCTTTCTGACTGTCTTTTGCTTTGTTCATATGGTCCACTTCATTAATACAGAAATGGAAAAGCGACTGGGATTCTTCAGCCATTTGATGAGAAAAGTCCCTCTCAGACTCCAAAGGTCTTCCAAAATCCGCCACAAAGCTGTTCATGCGGAATCTTTTTTCAGAAGGTTCTGCATTGCTATGGAGGAAAAAGAAAAATACAGTAAACAAAAGTGGAACTATTTGAGTTCTTATCAAGCTTGGTTTCAGCAACCATTATGATCAGGAGAAAAGGAAACCGTACAGTTTATCTACCATAATCTTTTAAAACCAGCACTATTTATTATTTTCTGCTGAAGCAATTTTAAGTCTTCATTTGTCATGATAATTTTCCATGGGAATAAGTTAATGCCAGCACTCTTAAATGGCACTTCTGGTATTCAATATACTACAATAATCACCTCACTGAATGGGTTTAGAAATACTCTTGATTTCAAGTAGTATCAAGGATTAACAATTTTTTCAAATGGCTTATAAGAACAGTTTGAGAGAAGTCCTTGATAGACAAAATGTTCCTGAGGCACAGGCAGCTCTGCTCTCACTAAGGGCATTGAGTGCTTGGTTGTCCAGACATCAAACCATCTTTTCCACTGACTTCAATCAATGACATTCAGATTTCCAAATTAGGAGAGCTGGAACTAAAGACTGCTTTAAACACTGGCAGTCTTAACAATCCAGGCAGCCCAGGAAGGATAGTTTAACATGTTTTTTGGCAGTTTTCTCTAAAAATCTTACCTCAAACCAGCACCAATCTGCATGGACTCGTGCAGGAGCCATTCGCAGCTGGGAGTGAGAAGAGCTCAAGCTAGATAAAAGTTCTACAGATTCATTCTTTGCCAGGCTGAATTTATATGCTATCATCACAAAATGCAAGTTATTTGCATCTGAAAGGCAGTAGAGGTATTCAGAGAATGAGCAATGAAAATCTAAACATGTTCTCAGAATATGAATTTTGTTAAGAATTAATAAATCATACTGTTTACATCTGAAGATGTAGCAAATGACACTGGAGTCAGATAGTTGGACACCTAAAGGTCCACCCAGCACATCAGAGTTGTTCAGTTAATTTAATTTCCTCAAGCCTGCAGTAGGAGATAAGTGCCTACAAGCTTTTGAAAGCCTCAGATGACCCCCTCAGAAATCTACCCACTAAAACTTTCAAGTTCACAGCATACCTACCATTAGTCTTTCAGGCACAGTTAATCTTAAGATCCCTGCTTCTCAAAAGCTAA
Source organism: Pseudorectes ferrugineus (assembly GCA_008033365.1). Taxonomy (NCBI): domain Eukaryota; kingdom Metazoa; phylum Chordata; class Aves; order Passeriformes; genus Pseudorectes; species Pseudorectes ferrugineus. The sequence continues at coordinate 4,537 of QWTY01005906.1, read as the reverse complement.
TTTACTTCCATTACATGATGGGAGCATTCTGTCCTAACAACATCACTTCCACTAGCCTAGAAATCAAAGCAGTTCTCTAGTTTGTCTAAACTGTATTGGATCATTCTGCATTTCCAAGTGAACCAGGTAGAAGAATAACATTTAAATTGATATAAGACTGACCAGTAATTAAGTAATAATCTACTGTACACACAGCAGGGAGCAAACAGCCTGGAATAATTCTGAACTGACATTTATGTATTTATAATGCAGTAAAAAGCACCACTTTTAAGTTTCATATATAGTTTGGCAAATCTGTCCCAAGAGTTTCCAGGTAGTGTTATGTCACAGGCAGTGGATGTGGCAAATAAGCACAGAAAGAAGGACAAGGTCTGTAAGCCCAGGAAGAAGTGACTGCAGAAGAAAGCTTAAAATGCATCCACAAGAGGAGTAAAATTACTTCACAGGTGTGACAAGTGCTTCATAATCCAGTGAGCTATGAAGGAGCAAAGGCTGATCATGCAGAGGGACACACAAGACTGTCAATGGCAGCCTAATCTTAATGGATGAACAGAAGATGCAAATAAATTTTACAATGACCCAGAATGTTGAGGATATATGACGAAGCATAATCCTGTGTTCATGAGCAGGGATGTGCTCATGAATCTAATACACAGTGATATTTTTGGATTCTGAAATTCACAAACACCATCTTTGTATTTTGGAGAGGAATTTTATTACATTTTTTTAAAACTAGACTAGAAACTTGCATAGTCTTGCGCATTACAATCTGCAAGAATTCCTCGGCAGATATCTTTTCAGAACACTCAAGAAAAGCAGCCTCAAAATCTTGGTTTTACTTAACCAAAATCAACTGATTTCTTAAAAAAAAAAAGACCAAAAAACCTCAGTTATTTAATGTTTACTGCTTTAAGATTACATCAGCCAACATTTTGTACAGATAGGTTGCATGAATTCTTGCATTTGTTGCACTAATGTGCTCTTTAGGACATTTTCAAATGCAGAAACAAATACTGCATGCTTTCCTCTCCTGAGTGATGAATGAGAGCATTTTTCGGACAGAAATTCAGATATTGCCACAAATTTTTTTTGGTTGCACAAGCTGATGTTCCACACATATACGCAAGCAAACAAAAGAGAAACACAACAGACATAATTTCTGTAACTGATTAAATTTCTGTGTGTCCCCATCCATATCCTGACCCTTCTTGTCTGAGAATGTACCTAATTCTGAACACCTTGTGTAATTTTGAAAAGTACATCCTATCATGCCCCTTTATACTGAGCCAAGAAAAGCATACTACTAGAAAAAAAAATCAAAGTATTCTACTTTGGATCCATCCATCTGAGCCCAGTTACACTTAGTCTCTCACATTAATGGTACTTTAAAGAACAGCCAAATAGCCTTACTGAAGGCAGAGACTTCAGAGACTTCATCCATCAATCAAGCTGGATTTCTCCCAAGACCTAGGAATCCCATTAACATCTATTTCTAAAGGAGGGCTCAAGACAGCCAACTAATGAAACGCCGAGTCATGAAGAGTCCAGTCAGGTATAAAAATAGAAGATGCAGGCAAACTAAAACCAGTCTGCTCTGGTTTTACAGGAAGCAGTTCTCCAGTTTTTATATACCTGTATCAAAAATAGGAGGACACAACTGTATTCACTGCACTTAGTGTATTCCTGGAGGATCCATGTTCAGTACCACGTGCATTTCGTTACCAAATGTCAAAAAATCAGTGCTCAAATTTGTTAAAGGTTCCAACTCAGCATACATATCAAGTGGGCAAGCACTCAGGTACACAGCTCCCAAAGCTGCAAAGGGGTTTATAACAAATACAGAAAGGAATAATTGGTCTCGCTCCAGCAACTAAAGAAAACTTCTATTAAGGTTTAGAACAGAAGGGACTTCTGGAGGACTCAAGCCTAATGATGAAGGCAAGGGCAACTCTGAATTCTGATGTAGAAGTTGACCAAAGGTGGATATTTCACAAACTCTCTAGGACACTGTTCTGAGAAAATTGATGAAAAAGGCAGAAAATAGTGGGAAATATCAGGCAGGCCTCTGCTACCTGAAAGTAAACTTTTAGAACAGTAAAAATATTTGACAAATATCCATATTAAATTCTCTTTATATATGTATTTTTGACTTCATCACTTTTTCCCCTTTCACATTATCCACGTGGGACCCAGCCTCATGCTCAGCTAATAAACAAGATCTTTGTGAAAAAGAGGCAGCACACCAACAATTACAGGGATTTTAAATCTGTTTGGGGGACATGTCTGGCTACTTTGTAACAGTCTGTAAGGGAAGCAAAAATACCAGCAAGTCAGTTCTGGTAAGCTGGATTCTTTTGCCACTATTTTCTTCTCACCAAAGCAAAACTTTAGGAGCACAGAAGAGGCTCACGACATACATCTGGCCCTGTTTCTAGAGATGTGCTATTACAAGGAGTTTCAGAGCCACTTTACGTGAGATTAAATAGCAAAGGGGCTCCAGGAAGCAGAGATAGGCTGCTTTAGGAAGTGATAAGCACCAGCAATTGCCTTTTACAATCAGCTTCTCATCATTGCTACCTGCCTGCAAGCAATCTCATGCTCCAGAGAGGCTTTTTATTTCCACTTTATGGCACACAAGCCTGAGAGATGTGGGTTCAAACTTTCTCAGAGGAAGGGACACTGACAGCCTGTGTCCTGTGCCAATGTAGATAAATCATTGAGGCAAGGCATGGTCTGCACATACTTACCATCCAGAAAGAATAAAAAATAGAGGACTTTCAAGGGACCCTGGCTTTAAAGAAATGTTGAGCTGATCTGTACTTCAGCATCTATTGCAATTTCTCAGCAGATACTAAGACACTCTGAGACCTCGTGGGTTAAGAGAAGATTTTGCAAGTACTGCCCATTATCTGTCTTTTGGAGTTGAACACACAAACATTTGGAAACCAGCCAGGCTTCAGCTTCCTTAATTCAGCATCTGCGCTGCATTTTATTTGTATTTACTCTGTTGATAGTCACACTTTCACTCCATGAAAACTTGAGCCTGCTTAGAACCATCCCACCTGTTGCCAAAACAGTAATCTAAAGGCACCTGTGTGGCAGCTTAGCCAAAACATCCTTTTAGAATGAAAACGCTAAAATTACTTGAAATGAAGACAGACTGCACTGTTTCAAAAGAACAGACTAGAATAAGATGGTGCTGAGCCAGTACAGTGTCAGCACTGTCACTTCTTGTTTGGGGGCTGCAAATGCCTGGGTGTGCCATGTAGCAGGCTGGATTTGTTATTCCCATTTTCAGACTCACTCTTGATGTGGTGCTCCTGTCTTCGTCAGCAGGGTCAGGACAAAAAACATGAAGATGACAAAAACTGCAAGGCCAACCCAAAATCCAATCACAATGGAATCTGGTGGAAAAAAAAGAGGAAACAAGATGATCAATATTTTACTCGCACTTGCAAAAAGTTGCCTTCCACATGCAGCATGAGTGCAAACCCAAAACAATTTGCAGCTTATCTCTTGGTGACAAAAAGAAAGGATAATCGGATTTATCTTTATCTATTTTTGAACAGAAAGCTGTCACTGAAAGCTTTCAAGACTCATTTCAAGGCTGAATACTGATATCTAGACAAACCATACAGTAAATAAAAGAGGGAAGACAGTTCTCTTGGTTAGTAAAATAAGAGAAGCTCCCTATGTTATGCCAGGCCCATTTCCAAGCATTGCTGTGGAAACAACTTCAGTGCTAGAACTAGGAAGGGAGGATTATTTGATTTTCCGCAAAATCCTCTGTCTCTGTGGAACTGGACTCCTGCTATTTTAACTTATTTCTGACCCAGACCTCTAAGTTTCTGGATTTAAATGGACTTCTTTGACACAGTATGTTTAGGAAGACCTTTTAGTGGCGAGACAGAGGGTTCTGCAAGAAGCAGGACCACAGATAAAACTATTTGCTGCTTCAATAAATATCAATAACCAACAGATACAGGATGTTTTTGAATAATTTTCAATTTGGGTTTCCAACTTAAGTACAGAAAGCCACAAAACAATGTCAGAGGAGTGCAACAGATTTGGGCAAAAAAGTCAAACAATCATTTAATCAATAGAAAAACACCAGTGCAATAACCAAATACAACAGTTATTGGGAAGAGCATGGCTTTTTACCTGTGTGCATAAACTGTACCTACTGTTCCCAGGAACTTGATTTAGAGGGGTTCAAGTGGGACAAACATGTTTCCAGACAACAATCAACTGATTAGCATGGACCAAAGTTACAGAGCACCAAACACAAGATGACCTGGTCCAGGACCCATCAGTACACAGGTATTTTTTCACCTGTCATTTCAGTTAGTTATTCTTTGCTTATGCAAGTATTCAAAACTTCCACCGTAGAAGTTCAAAAACATTAACATACAAACATGCAAGAGGGAAGGCTTGGTCAGGACAGGAATCCTTTCTACCCTTAACCTCTCACACAGCCACTACCAAACCTCAGGGATCCTCACTGGCTGTAATGTCTGACCCAGTGCAGCAGGCACAG
>QWTY01005905.1:0-16061 GCA_008033365.1 Pseudorectes ferrugineus | reverse complement strand
GTCTTTTGAATATTCCCAGGGACTGTGACTCAACCACTTCCCTGGGCAGCCTGTTCCAATGCTTGATAACCCTTTCCATGAAGAAATATTTCCTCATATCCAGTGTAAACCTACTCTGGCACACCTTGATGGTAAAACATAATCTCATTCCAGACACTGAATATGTATTTAAATCAAAATAATCAAAGCAAATGTTCCTGTTGCAAATGTTTTTGATGAAACCAAAGACTTGTCAAGAAATAGTCAAAGTTACACCCTGGACATGAATTTGGGATTCTTATCATTAGAATCCTGGCAGCTTTTATTTGTTACAGATTTCTCTCCAAACCATGATTCATATTGTTTTTAAGGCTGTAGAATGGAATTTTAAAATTTCAAAAAGAAAATATATTTTCTTGATAAATCCTAGCTTTAGGTTTCTATGTTACTGTAGTTTTGGAAAGGGATTTATTATTTTGGGCTTTCTAACTAAAAACATTTGCAAACTTTTTCATTCGAGTACAGAGATGCATACTAAACTCTATTAAAAACAAATAGTTGTGTCCTGAACACTAATGTGTACATAGACAATATTCCAAAACTTCTTGGGATTCTGAGAAAGTATATTTTTAACTGTGGCAATTACAAATTACAAGAGTAACTGCTTTACAAATCAGCGTGTCCATTCATAGGATATGGTATAAAATTATTACCTGACAGCTATGCAAATACTTGATGGGAATAGTTCTTTTCTCTTCTGTGCCATGAACTATGTGCTCAAAGGCTAAGGAGTACTCACTGGCAGTGTGAATATTTTATTTTTTTTCACTCTCCCTATTTTAAATATTACCTTACACACTCCTTTTGGACAAGGATGACCACAAAAGACAGCCTTTTGGAGCCTTTAAGGCACCTTCCTATCCTGACAAAGACACACTTGCTATTGCAGCTGCCACTAATATACCTTTTTTCGGTATTCCTCGTATATCAAGGAACTCAAAACATTTTTCAAGGTTCAATTAATGAAGCAACCGGCCTTTTGTGTAACCTGTTTTGACTACAAATGCTTAACCAAATCACACCTCTGTGTGAGGAGTGAAGAATTCGAGAGACAGCAGGAGCACAGCACTGTGGCAGACGACTGGCAGGACCATGCCAGGGATTAGGTGGATCATCATGGGCAAGTCTAGACTTCAAATGTGATAATGGCTTCACAGACACTACTTTTTTATTTGAACCTTTGTGATTTTCTCTCTGTTATCATACAGGGATGGTATCTCTGTAAATAGTGTATACGTCTTTTTGTCTGTCTGAGAAGACATCTAGAACAGTTTTGTAAAAGTAAGTAGATTCTGCACCTTGTATACTTATTAAATCTTTTTATATGCACTTTAATGGTGAATGCATAGTGCCTTCCTGTAACACTGTGATGCTGGGCCCGCAAAATCTGCAAAACTTCAGCAGTTGTTCCTATAAAGAAGATTCATATTGCCACAACCATTCCCACAGCAGGCCTGAGAGTTACAGAATCAACCACTTCTTCCCCTCCTGTGTGTTTTGTGGGACAGCCCCATCAATATTTATGAAAGACTTTAAATCCCTTGCAAAGGGGGAGGATTCATTTTAAAAAAAACCCCAAAACAAAAACCAAACAAACCACAAATCAGTCTTTAAACAGAAAGCATAGATGCAATATGCTATATAAAAAGATGGGGAAGAAAAAATGTCTTCTCTTCCTCCGAGCCTCGGGGCAGATGACAGGCTCCTTCCCTTTCTCTGTGGTGGCTTGTGTTGCACACATTGCCTCTGTTGACATCAAAGACATTTGGTTTCTATTACCCTATCTCAATGAGAAATTCACTGATAAAGGAGTCTCCACCCTAATGATTAAACTCCATTTGGATTTCAATACCGGGGCAGAGCCCCCGAACCAGCAGGCCAGGATTAGAGGGCCCGAGACTTCAGCATTTGCTAATCTGGGTGCAGACTGTGGGGCCTGCCTGTGAAATGTTATGTCACTTGGTCTTCACAGCCCTTTACCTTCATTCCAGGGCAACCATTTTCTTCCAGTGGAGCTACTGGGAAATGAAATGGGTGAATCCATCCTAAATAGCTACACAACAACAAGAGCTGAGTAAATATGAAAAAATGTAGAGCAATCATTTAGAAATAGCTCAAAATCAAACAGTACCTAAATGATCTCTAAAATTATGGTTTACTTCTAATTAGTATATGAAGCTCGGGGAGGCACAACCAGAGAAATAATTAAATTTAAGGTTAGACAGGAGAGACTGGTGGGTTTTTTGGTCTTGGGATCCATTTTCATTCTCTAAATAGCATTAAGGGCTTCATGCTGGTTGCAGTGATCAAAGATTGATAACTGTCTCCACAGGAGGTTCCTTTCATTATGGAAACCATAGAGGAGCAAATAGTTTAGAGGGGAAGGTATTTTGAAATTAGACTCTCGAGCATCCAGAGAAAAAGGATTTGTGATTGCAGCTCTAGCTTCACACCATAAAAGGAGCATGTTTGCCTGACAGCTTCCTTAGCTTTTTTCCTCTGCTCTTACATCTGTCTGATAAAAGTGATAAAAGCTATTGCCACTCCCCATAAGCCTTGTTACATCTACATCTCTACTACAGCATTACTAATGTTAAATGTGTTAGGATAGGAGACCTTTGAATTGTTTGGTGAGAGAGGAAACTACTTTTAGAAACAGCCAGAGAAAACGCTATGTGTTTCTCTTCATACTGAGTAGCATTTTTCTCCTTGATATTCTAGCAAGATGAAACAGGTACTGGAATTACTGACAGACAGATTCTGTACCCAAGGAAGGCAAATGCAGTTTCCGTAATCCATGACTATACCCGTGAAGCCAAGATTCTGCCTGTTTTGCTTATGCTGAGTGTTAGAATACATCCTGTTGATGTCAGTGTCTCATGGCAGACCTTTATGTGAGCAACACTGACAAAGGGGGCCAACATAAAAAGTACACTCTTTTTGGTGAATTATCTTTCAGGACGTTCTATAAAATGTTTGGTTTTGGTCCACGATATTGAAAAAGCCTTCAGTGTAGTAGGTACTTTCCCTGCCATAGGGTTGGCTCAATAAAGCAACCTCATCCTAATGTCTTGGTTTCAGCAAGGGATGCTGCAGATGCACATGCCAGTCTTTAAAGGGAACAAACAACTTCTGTCCCTGTGCTTAGTGAAGTCCTTACACAGCCATTCTGTCCCAAAACTCTGGTGGGAGAAGCCAGCTTGAGTCCATGTCCACACATGTGAGGACATTCACTTGGCTACTTCTTTTTTTGTGGATTAGCAGTATTTGATTTGCTTGGTAAGAACACTGCTTGAGTAGATAAAACTAACATAGAAAAATGAGGGGAATGAGTGCATCAAATTCTGCCTACTTCCAAGTTTTCATTTTTCTCCTTTCCAAGAGAAAAGGACCATTTGTGGTAGAGGCCCTTCACAACCAGCCCTACTGTCATGCCCATGTTTATTAAGGTCTAACATTTCTGGTCAAGAAGAGAGAGATTTAGTCTTCTTTAAAACTCCTAGCTGATCACAAAGGATGTATGAACCAGCTAATGATGTCACATCACCATATTAGAGAAGATTTTATTAACCCTAAGGGAGCCCTCAGGCATCCACTGGTATGAATTGGGTACATTAAGGCAAGCCAGTGTCTGGGACACAGTGATGCTCTTTGCTTGCTTGGCTCAGCTCTTCAGCCTTTCCTGAGCATTTTCTCATGGAAGTCATGCTTACTCCACTGCTAAGATCTGAGGTTACAGCATAAAGGGAATTTTCCCTGTACATAAATAATTTATGTCTCAAATTACTCTAATGATACCAAACACTAGTTATGGAAAGCAATTCAAAAGCTGTAAGACATGCAGCAAGTTCATAACATTAATCATATCAAATCCAGGTGATCAAAACTACTAATCCAGCCATAAAGCATAAAAGGCCATAAAACCCATTGAGAAACCTAAGGAAATATAGTTAATGTTCTGTTTTAAAGACTTGCAATGGCAATACTGAGTAGATAAAGTAATTATAATTATAGTGAGCTGTTCATTAAGAGAACCACACTCGTGTCATTGAGTCTCCAAATATTCACTCATTTTTGTATAGTTTCACATCTGTTCTGAAAATTCAGCAACCTGAATGTAAAGCATTACCAGAGTGCTTGAAAGCCATATGGGGAGTCATGTTTGAAGTCTGTAAGGTGACATGAGACCTGGCGTTTATATGTATGCCTGGTGACTTAGGCCTCCCACTCTGCCAGCAGGCAGGACTCGATCTCAGCATTCACAATATTCTCACTGCTGTGGTTTTACTTCTCTGATGAGTCTAACTGTTTATTTACAATATTAGTAATGCCTTCAAAAAAATCTTCCTGCATTGTCTTTTCTTTCTCTAAAGGAAATCTGTGCTCTCCTGCAGTAATTTTCTTTCCTAATAATTACCTTTTACATAAATGCATCATGTATGAAAGATTTCATTAATGATGTTGTCATGACACTTAGTCCAAATGGAGACTCACAGCAACTTACAGTAGCTTTGCCAATGGCACAGAAATACGTATTCATTCCATTTATTATAGAGCACTGCCAACAAATCTTTTCAATTTGACCCTAATTTAATGTAAACCACTATATCTAGGTCAGGGCAGATGGCAGGGGACAACTGGGACAGCCCCAGCCCTGGATGTGGGGCACTTCCCTGGGGATGGGGCAGGCCAGACTGGGACATCAGCCTGCAAGTAGAGGTGGTTTGGTGGGACCCATAGCCAGGGACACGGCTGTGGGGTGGTGAGGAGCTGCAGCTCAGGCAGGGCCAAGGCAAAAGCCTTGGAAGCAGCTCCCCCCCATCAGGGTTTGGCTCCACAGTGCCTGGGACCCTCCCCCCATGGTCACTATGGGAAAGGGGCCACCCTTGGCTGCACTGGCTCTGAGCTGGCCCCCAGTCCCAGCAGCCCAAGCCTTGTGACCTCCTGTGGATGCTCTCATAACCCTTACAGCAGAGCTCACCATCAGGCTTTCCCAAACAACTACTTCACAAAGGCTGCATTGTTACTCTTTTATGGCTGGAGAACAACAGACAAGAGACGACAGCCGACAGCCGTATGCACCCATCAGTTTGGCTGAGCACAATTTTCCAGGCACTGTTGGCTCTGTGGCCATGTCAGTGCTAGTAAATGAACCATGCCTGCAGCACTTTGGTGCATCTAATGCTTTAGAGAAAACTTGAGTGAATGTTTTTCTGATTACATTTCTTGGCTGTGTTTTTTCTCCTTACAGTAGTGCACTATCATTTTTATGAAAAAGAAAAGTCAAACTTGACTCAAACCCAAAAATGTAAGGAGTTACATAGGAGCAGCAAAATGTCTGGGCACATGCCAAAGTGGTACTGCTTGGCAGCAGGAACTATCATGTATAAATGGGACTTTAAAAATGCCTAAGAAAAAGCTGCCGTGGCCCAGGCCCCTGTGGACTAAATGCCCATGGTTTTCCGAGCAGTACAATTTTGCTGTCATCAGCTGTGATATAATAATGTTATAGTAATAATGAATTTCCCATTAGTATTAGACTGAATTGGATTAGGTGGCAGTCTTGTGTTGGTATTACCAGTGTCACTCTGACAAGAGCCTCATGGCTGCTGGCACCATGCAAACACAGCAGGAGACTTTACCTGCTCCCTAGGAGCACGTGTTCCCAGGACATCGTGTGGCAAAACAGAGAGCACTCTCAAACAGGACCTGAGCAATTTCTTTCCTTGCATTTCATTTGTTTCACTGGCAGTCTCTTTTGTTTCTCAAAGACAACAGCATATTCAAAAAGCTTCAGTGGAAGGTGTAAGAGCTGCATGCATGGATCACTCTAACTTTGCTGGGAAATGCACCTCGTTGCTTACTGATGAAGCAGACCATGAACTAGAAAACTCCTGCTTGGAAAAGTAACGAGGTTAAGCATAAAGGAGCGCCCATTACAGAGCAAAACAGCAGCAGACAAAGATGATGAATCATTAAAACACTTTCCTTGTCCTCACTCACCTCCTTGTGGGATGCTGTTCCTGGTAGCTAAAAAGCATACATCAGTCCCATGCCTCAGAGCTGCAGGTGGTTGCTAAGTGAAAATGCAGTTTTCAGATGTTACTATTCCACAGGCTGCAAATGATCTGTGAACAAGAGCTGCTCATTAAGTGGTAATCCATGAAGTTTCAAAGAGTGTCTCTATGATGGAAGTCCTCCTCCCTTGATCTTTCTCCAACTCAGGCTTCTGAATTCTTATGAAGACTTAGAAGGAGATTTTAAGTGCGGCTGTGCATGAAACTGCTTCTGGTATTGTTTGACTTGTACAACCAGTTGCCCCAAGCGTATGCAGGAGATGGAGAATTAATCAGCAGAGACAGCAGGTGTTTTGAGCCCCTATTCTGTTCTGTGGTACCTGCAGGGACCATCAAAATACACGGCTATTTTATACCAAGATCCAGTGAATGATAGCATCTAACAGATGCTTCATTCTCTGACAACCTTAGCTGAAACAGACCAGAAGTATCTGGTATTTGGTTTTGAACAGCAGATCAGAAAGCAGGAAACTCAAAGAATCCCACCCAGCTCATATGCCCAGTAATTCCAAATCAAGAACGAAGTGCATCTTCTGAGCACATTTTGCAGGACACATTAGCATGCACCTCAGTAATATCCTATTAAAAAAAGAAGAAAATAATCAAGAAAGGAAGTTGTGAACCACATCTGGCCCACAATAACACATTATCAAAATTCAGCATTTGGTGAGCCTTCAATGCAACAAAGACTAATACTTAAGGGGACAATCTTGCTCTAAAACAGTCAGGGAACATGTGAGCCCCATATATCCTTTTAGAACACTGTTAACTCAAATCTGACTTTGGCTTTTAAAATCAGGCTGAGAAATGCAACTGCATTTAAGGACCAAAATCCTGTCCTTCAGAACAAAGCAGAGATGTCTGGTGAAATCCAAGAAGCTGTTAAGAAATTATTTGGTGGCAATAGTACAGTCAGATCAGCTCTGTAGCAACTCCAAGTTTGGAAAATGAGAAAGATTAGCATCTGCGGTCTGACTAACTTCCAAAAGAAACTACGTCAGCAGCTAATATTACATGAAATGCACCTACAATACCAGTAGGTACCCTTTCATATATACCCTTTCACACCCTACTTCATATAGTACCCTTTGCCCAAAATAATATTTTCAGTACTGACTATACATTTGGGAATACATATGGGGAAAATAAGACCATTATTGTGTAAAAAACAAACTCCCAACCTTTATTTGTCACAACACATTTCAAGTACGTGCAGAATGTATTTACATTTCTCTTTTAAGGCAAACAGAAATTGGGTTCTTATACCTGAGTTGCTTAGCACCAGTAGGAATAGCAATTAAAAACATAGGAACTGTTGTTTCTCCCTTTGGAGTAGCAGCTGCTTCCACTGCAAAGTATTTCTGCTTTCACCTCACAGTTCTTTTAATGATCTCTACTGTCATTTGGAGCCATTTCTGCAGAATTCAATCTCTTCAGAGAAACTTCTTGACCAACTTGATGTTGCCTTTGCCGTTTGCTGACAGCACAGCAGTACTTGTGTCTTTGCTGACATATGCATCAAGGTCTTCAGTTACTTTAAGAGTTCTGTATTTCTCCACTACCAAGAAAAACTAACATTATCTTCTTATGTCTTTCTAATGTGTGCTGGCTGCTTCTCCAATGCTAAGTAAAAATTAAGAGAGGGCAAAGTTCACCTCAGCCAATGGAGGATTCTAGGACTTGACTTTGTGGAAATGCCCACTGAAGTGTTGGCCTTTAGGAAGAAAATGCAAAGCAGTTTTTCAATTACAAAAATTCTCCCTCTGATTCTAACATTTGAGCCATCTGCATTATCTCCAGACTTTAGGCATTTGCTACAATTTAGGATGTTGAAATCCATTCAAAATATAGAAGCAGCATTTTCAAGTAAGTGTTTGACACTTTTCATTTCCCATTGACTGGGTCTGTCAACACCACTAATTCCAATAGGCACTTTTCTCCCATGACTTTTAAGAGGACCACAGAGCATGAGCCGAAGAGAAAAAATCTATTCTGTAAAAGATAAAGTTTCTATTTAACATAGAAGTGTAGACCAAGCAGAAAGTCCATAGTGCAAAATGGGGTATGACCCTCAAGTGTGCCTTCCTCTGTGGGGAACCTGTAGTTTGGAAAAACGATTTGATTCAATTCACATTCTCTGCCTTTTTTTACGCATTCCTGAAACTGTAGTTTTTAATGAGTTGTCAAATACATGAATTTAAGGTTTCTGTTACTATTTAGTCTCTCTAGGTGTCCACCTCAGCTAACCAACACTCGTCACACACAATTTTTAAACAAATGCTAATATTTACAGGTGTTTAATTCAAACATTCATTGAAAGAAACAAAATAACTGTGCCTTTATTAAACCTGTGGTTTATATTGGATATTAAAGCAAAAAACTCCCAAATAATTTCTCCTTTTTTTCCAATTACTACCTGCTAAGATCAAATGTCTTCTTTCACATTCATTTCACTCAGTAGTAACACACCACAGTGTATTACATTGGGAATAACCCACAGCCAAACAGTCAGTTGTAAGGACACTACCTTTAAGAAAGACATGCAATTTCACACAGAAATTCTTCACAAAGGTTTGCCAATTCTTTTTCCCACCTCTCAGAGATCCTTACAAACAAAGCACCTAGGAAAATACAGTAACAGGACAGAAAGAGGAACTCATGAAGCATCTAACTATCCCATCAGGAAGCTGACTCCTTCTGCTAAGGTACCTCTCAATAGAAAGTCTGAAGGTTTTTCCAAGTAAGATGAGTTCAAAAGGGTAAAAATAGGAATAATTATTATTCTTTACCTGGTAACAGCTTTGTACATTGCTAAAAGAACAGCTTGCTGCAGGTATTCCCAACGAAGAGCTGCAGTGTATCATTTTGGTCCTCATTTCATTTTCTATACAGTGACCCACATGCAGCTTTAGTTTTAAAATCAGCACTGCTGATTCTATAACCAGTACATTGTCTGAGATCATTTCAATACTAAGATGTTAGAGAGCTTACAAAACTTTAGAAAATCTGAAGAATTTCTCCCTGGAAATCCTTGATCCCTAGTCAACTATACAAAGAAAATGTACTGTATTTAGAGAAAAATATTATACAGTGATTATATATCCAGTGACTGTTTGCCAGCAAGTTTATGAAATCTTGTCCTGCTACGCTGGTTACCTTGAAAAAAATCTAGGACATTGACACTTCTGAGGTCCTCTTCCACTCACACAGGACAGGGGATGCAGGCATTCATTTGGGCTGTGTCTCTGCTACCCACTGCAGTACCCGAGGTAAGAGAAGATGATTAGCCTTCCCAGGCATCTCAGCAAAGTGAAATATTCCAGAGGAAGTCATATGAACACTTCTTGCATTCAAGACGGTTCAGTGGCCTTGGAGAGCAGTCCCAGCACATCTCTGACATACTGTGTTTCCAGCTTGCTTAGGGTGGTAACTTGTACTGTTCTGATTTCTGAGTTGAAGAGTTAGTCCTGCTCTTTTGATGATAGCACCAGGTTAGTGCAGTCTGAGTCCTTTCCTGCAGAAGGAAGAAGTTGTAGGCAGAAGGAAGGTTCTGGATATTTTTTAGATGCTACTCCCAAAAGCACCAACTTCCACATGCAGAGTAAAAGACATTGCTCTTCCTTACAGTGCAGATTAAACAGATTACACAAGAGTTTATTTATAAAAAGTTTTATACACCTGAAATGTCACAAACATTTACAACTTTTCTGCCTTCCTCAGAGTTCTGAAAATACTGAGCCATACGATTACACTGCTGTCTCCTTTGAGTCCGATGTCTGTGGTGGCTTGAAGTTCAATATCTCTTTATATGTAATGCCTGCAAAACAACAGAACAGACATAGCATTGGTATGGTCTAACCAGAAAAGGAGCTGCACAAACAGGAATGAGCAAGGTACAACTTCAGCATGGTTGGGCTCTGATCTAGCTCAGGAAGAGAGAGACCTCTTCAGGCAAAACGAGAGGAAGAGTACAAAAAGTAAGGGAATCAAGGATCATTTTTTCACCATTTCCGGTTTGAAAAAATAGCCCAATACTGAAATGGTACAGGTGCTTCCAGAGGGATGCGAGCACTGACTTTTGAGAATAGTGGGCAATATTCTCAGCAAGAGCTACTGAGCACATTAGGTTTAAAAGTCAGGTCCTCACTTAAAAGCCAAAATACAAACCTCTGATGAAAATACAAACCTTAGATGAAAACAAGATGAGACTTAAATCTCTGCTGACACAGATACGTGTCTTCTTCCTCAGAGAATCTAACTTTAAGGCCAGCAACCACTGCAGTCCTATAGAGGCAACAGTCAAAATAATCTGTTTGCCTGCCCTATCCACTGGAAGGCAAGTTACAGAAAGGGTTTCTTTTCTATGTTGCAGAAGATGGGAGGACAGAAACATCAAGGAAATGGAGGACAGCCTCTGTTAGGAAACAGAGAAGAAACCTTTGGAGCTCCTTACATGAGGACTTGATAAGAGGAACACTGGCTTATCAGTAGCGTTTCTTTTTCTTAATGCTGTCTATTTACTCTGTTTGATCAAAAGCAGAGAAGTTAATCATTTCTGCTTGGCCTTTCAATCTGGTTATTTTTGAAAACATCACAAAATTAAACTCACGCTTCCACTCATCTAGCGGAAGATCCATGTTATCAAATGTGTCGTCGTATTTCTCAGCTTCAATTTCTTCCTCGGGATCATGAACTGGTTCAAAGTAAGGATGCATCAAAGCCTCAGCTGCCGTGACTCGCTTCTCTGCATCCAGCACCAGCATCTTCTCCAAAAGGTTTACAGCTATTGCACAGAAAACCAACAGTGTATTCAAATCACACACCCGATTCCACACGGTAATATTGCCCTGGAGGTATTTCAAATAAATACATGGAGTTATAAAGCAGAATCATTGGGTGTCCATTGATATCCAGTGCGGCCCCTTTGCATGGCAGTGTTGTGAGCTAGCTGGGATGTGTACAAAGCCTGATGCAATGCAGAGGTGTTCTGTTGCCTCTGTATGCAATACAGAAAACATCTCAGCTAATGACTTCTCAGCTTCTGGCTCCAGGACCGCTGTGATTGGGGCTTTCCCGGGTGTCTTTAATCACTGCCACTCATTGTGGTTCTAAGGTACATCACCCCTGACAGCAGCTGAACGAACAGGTGAACAGCTAACATGAACTGCGCTCTGTGCCACCAAATCCAAACCCGAGTACACTTTGAAGTTCACGAAGTCAACTCAGTTGTCCATGCTCAGAATCTGAGCTGTCTTTATCTGCTATGTGGTTTAAACCTCAGCCAAAACAATCCATTAAAATTTTGCGTGTTCCCGTCCTGCGGATTTTGGATCAGGTCCACTGCTAGACTGTCAAAATGGACTCCTGTAATTAGGTACAATGAATGATGTGTTTATTTTCTGCTTTTCTATCCGGAAAGCTGCTTTTGGGTTTGGAGCAGCTGAAAGGAAGTAGAGGCAGAAGTGTGGGACAGGATGCTTCCACTCCTGCTTGCCATGTTGTATATTCTCTTTAAACTCCTATCCCAGACCAGAAGCAGCCAGATGGCCACAGAAATGATAAGGAGAGACATCCTAAAACTAAATGGAAATGTGTAGCTTGCTGTAGCTGAGAACGTCACTGAGCTAACCATGCAGTAAAAGTAAGAGCTGTTTATTAATCAGATTTATTTCTCCTGTATCTGAACCTAAAAATTTAACTTCTTAAATTGAGAAAATTCAATTTTCCTAATTAATATTCTAATAAAACTGGCTTTGTGAGTGTTTAGATCATTGGGGAATTGATAATGCTTAGGGAGAGTAATTTCAGAGCTCTGGCTGCCTCAGGTCATGTCACAGTTATGCACACTTGGTATGCTCTTCTGGCTGTTTATATCTAACAAATCCAAACCACTGCTTCTCAGGAATGCACAGATGTTTCTCAGAATGTATTAATTCCATTACTAAAATGTCAGCTTTCCATTTTCTTGTATTTCAACTGCAGATCAGACTGAGCTTTCAGAATTCTAGTTCAAATACAATACAGAGAAAATTTTATTACATATACTTAAACTGCCAGGGCTCTTGAGAAAACTGCTCAAGTAAAACCAATAAGCAGGTGCTAGACTGAAACCCAAAATACAAAATACTTTTTTTTTTGATGCTTCTTAGAAACAAGTGATTCCTGGCAGGGTTTAAAATTGGCAAAGTTCAGCTGCTACAATCAAAACTATGAATTATGGAAAGGAAGAGACAGAATAGCACAAGAACCGTCACAGGACATCACATGTCACAGGACTGATACTGCAGCTGCTTCCAATGCAAACACAAGAACAAGCTGTGAACATCCACACAAATGGTCTTACCCAAAGGATTTGCATACTTCAAGATGGATGCAAAATCTTTCTTCTGGACTTTTGGGAGGCTTTTGATATAGTTTTTTGCCTTAAAAGAAACATGGATATTAAATTAGATCTTTTCCACCTCTGTAATGTGACAACATTAACTATACGCCTAATAGGTAGCTCAACAATATTTTGACAGCACGTTGTACAAATGCATTTTTTCTGATGATACTCACCTTCTTCCTGAATGGAATTTTAAGTTTTTAAAATCAAGCTTTAAAACCATGATTTAGAAATTACAATGCAAAGCTTTAATTATTAGTGCTCCATTTTTAATGTATTTATTCAAATAAATATGTATGAATTATTTGAAAGAATGTCATAGTGAGTTTACAGCAATCTCTAGAAGTGAACCTTATACAGTAATTCCTTAATATTTAAATTGTACAGTTATGAATAATGAATAAATTCAGGTTCTTTATAGTAAGGGCTTCAGGATTCTATAAGGACACCAACATAAGAACAGGAAAGAGACATTTGCAAACAACTGGGTTTTCTGAATATCTTCATGCTTTCAGTACCTTTACAATAAAAGTTGCAAGGTATCAGCTCAGCTGTTTATATGGTAAACACTGGAATCTTGAAATATTTAAATAATGTTCTGATAATTTTCTGTCGTTTCCCCCCCATCTCCAGTGGCTCTTGTGGGTGCACAAAGTATTTCAAGGCAGAGAGGGACCATCAGGGACCATATCAGTAGTTAATACATATTATCTCAGCCCATCTAAGAACTGAGCATGGCTTAAAGTAAAATTAAGACATGGAAAACCAACTGACAAAGCAGACTACTCACATCTTGACTGTGCAATTTTTGAACAAAATCTTGAGTTGGTGTACCTGTTATTTTCATTATTTCTGTGAGTTGGTCCAGATCTGAATACCAGAAATAAGGAACAAATTCTTTCACCATTAGAAAACTAAGCATCCTGCAAAAATAATGCATTTCTTTGCTGTTGGAGAATAATGTAAAAATCTTAATTCAATGACTGAACAGAAGATTTATAAAAGATGAAAGTTCTCAATTTTTCTTAGAAAAGGCGAAGAAAATATCCTATAATTTGGGAACACATAATTGAATAATCTGCAAAATTTTCTAATATTATCAGGCCTGTTCTGTATTTTTGGACAAAAATCAGTCCAAAAGTATTAGAGTATCTGAGCAATCAACAGATGTATTGCATGCACTAAAAAAAAATAAATATGGCTTTATCACAGAGCCTTTTACTCCATGATTTGAGATGTGATAGAAAGATCACCTCTACTGAAAAGAATCAGTAATACAAATTTTAATTGGCAGGTGTGCAAAAATGGTACAGATATGAAATAATGATTTAATGAGAAAGGTGCAAGCAATTTTACTATTAATATCAATTTATACTCATCAGTTTTTGAACACTTACTGTATCACATAAGAACCTCTCATAATTTTCTTACATCAGTATCATAAATTCACTGAAGGATACGATCATTTCCCTTGAACAGAGGTCTCCCTGTTATCATCTCAGCCATTATACAACCTACAGACCAGATGTCAACTGAAAAAAAGACCAAGAGGCACATTAACTTGTCCATTTAAATGTGCATAAAATTTAATTTAAAACATATTTTAAAGAAGTATAAAAATTACCTTTATAGCCTGTTATAAAATAAATGTGTGCCTTGCCAAGTATGATGAACAGCACAAGTAAAACTACCAGACTTTCTAATGAGCAAACTGGAGATAATCTCATAATATGCAGAATGAGTTTCTCACTAACAGGCAGATGCACATGGGAAGTAAATTTTCAGTGCTTTCAAAAACTTCCATAGTTATCTTAGTGTTATTTGAATTCCCTCCATTTGCCATGTTCCC
The DNA here is from genome assembly GCA_008033365.1 of Pseudorectes ferrugineus. Lineage (NCBI taxonomy): Eukaryota > Metazoa > Chordata > Aves > Passeriformes > Pseudorectes > Pseudorectes ferrugineus. The sequence continues at coordinate 1,711 of QWTY01005905.1, read as the reverse complement.
CTGTCTGAGTTAAAATCAGCACACCTTTACAGGAACACAAGAGCAGAGACCAGACCGTATAATTTAAATAATTTTTTCGTAATCACCTGTTAATCTCAGAAAACATATATAAAAACCCCCTAAACTCACCACCACATGATTACCTGCAATTTATCTACAAGGAAATTTTGCATAATTATATTGTCATTTCCACCTCCAATTTCTCATTAATTTCAGAAATAAACTCTTGTTTATATACCACCTGATTCACTGAATGCTTTAGCTCTGTTAAGACACTTCTGAAGAGACACTGACCCGTCTGAGTATAATGCATCCAGTTAAGTATGACCTCTGGGGCTCTGTACCACCTTGTAACCACATAGCCGGTCATCTCACTGTCTGTATGCCTTGCCAATCCAAAATCCAGGATCTGTAGTGGAAGCACAAAGAGCATTCAGACCAGACAGCTTGTTATCTAGTTCACACAGTTCTTTACAGCTGTAGGGGAAAAAAATTAGAGCAATCTGCAGAGATTAGTTTACTTTTGTATCTTTTTCTCATTGTAGTGTCTTGTTCTCATTTTAAAAATCAAGACGGAGGTAGCACAGAGGTTTGAATAATTTTTTTCCAAGTTACATACTCCTATAGCACCATCAAAAGTTTTAAGACTAGTAAAGAAAATAATAAATTATTCACTTATTAATTAAAAAGATACTGGACACATTCAATGCAAAAAATTCCCTGACCTCAGAGTCACCATTGTATCATGTTACAGCTAAAAGAACAGCACCCATTTTAGACAGTGTCCATTGCTCTCATATCCCAGGTGGCACAATTATTCAAGAGTGTGTTCCAACAAAATTCTGAAGTAAGAAGGTATTGTTATTTCTACTTTATGAGTAACTCATACAAGGGAAGACTTCCTCTAGGTCACACTGAAAATCTGCAACAAGAGTAGGGAATTACCATCACGTAGTCCCACCGAGTCTTATCCAACCTCCAGCATCAACTACAGAAAAACCTTTTGTAAAAAATGCAAGATCAGTGCAATTTTTTTAAAGTGCTATGCACAATTCAGCTTATTTCTAAGGTTCTCAGGTATTTCTCTCTAGATATAGCAATGTGTACAGCAGCAAGATTAAAAATGAATGTTATGGCCTTTTGTCAACTTCTACAAAATTTGCCTTAAGAAGGCCCACCTGTATGGACCATCAAAAGATGCAGCCAACAGCAAGAAAATTCCACTCCTGGAACGACAATCTGTACTTATTGGAAAGCTCATGCTTCTAACAAGGAGTAGGAGGCTTGGGTAAGTAAAGTTCTGTGGAAGATAAATCATGGTCACACACAGACAACTAAATATGAAGCTTTGCATGAACAGCCACAGGTTGCCATGGGAATCAGGCTGCACATGTTTATTGACAGGGCAGGAGTTTTTACTAGGGACACCTGGGCATTCCTATACCAACAGTCATGTTTTTGTAATGCTCTCTGCAATTAAACATTCTAAAATATTTCAGGATAGTTTCTTCATTCCCTGACACTAACAAAGAGGAAAATTATATTTTCGTTCACAAATCAAGACTACAAAACTTGCCATACTTGAAATACGATTTCCATGTTTTCCTCCTAACTCCTGATTACCAATCAATTTAAAAACAGGAATAGAATGCAAAGGGAGACATTTTTATTCATACCAATTAAATGTACTTGATTGTGGCCGATTCCTTGG
>QWTY01005904.1:6930-23801 GCA_008033365.1 Pseudorectes ferrugineus | reverse complement strand
AATCAATGGAAGTATTTTTAAAAAATTTAGAGGTGGCACCTAGGGACATGGTTTAGTGATGAACTTTGCAATATTAGGTTAATGGTTTGACTTGGTGATCTTAGAGGTCTTTTCCAGCCTTAATGATTCTATTATTCCATGATAATTCTCCCATTTTAATGGCTTAGAGCACTGTGGAAAAAATTACTTTGTAGATGCTAGAGAGGAATAACAGCATCTCACTAAAAAGCACAGATAAGGAAACTGATCCATACATATGTTGAATACTGAGAATGCATTCATTATATCTGCTGCTGAAGAATTATTAAGGAAAGAGATACACCATCTGTGAATTTAGATGTACCCAGTTTCCTTTGTGAATAAGCATAGATTTCTGTAGCTGAAGATCATTTTTGAGCACAAATACCAGAAATAAGTTTCAAGTACAGTGTATCACTTCAGTCATCTTCTATTAATCTTAGATATTTTTAAAATACCAGTTAGGATGATTTTATTTTTTTTTTTTTAAGAGAACATCTTAAACTTCAATAGTAGAACTACTGTACCACAACTAATGGTTCTACTGTTCTTTGAAGTGTCTTTATTGTGAAAAACAAAAAGTATATTTTAATTCTAGATTCAGAAATTATTCATTTTTTTCCTTACTAGAAATTGCCTTTCTTTGTCTTCATTAGAAAAAGCAAAGAAACAACATGCCTCTCTTACTCACTGCTGCATGTCACTAAATGCCATATCTCTTAGAGATATTGTCTCAACAATTTATGTATTTGCTGGAGGCTTTTCCTCAGGGCATGTCTTTAGCTGGTTCTCTGTTTAAGAGTATTTAAATCCTGTTCTATCCCATGTCATCTATACAATAGTTCTTAACTCTATTGTTCACATTATTAATGTCACAGAACATTCAAAATTTTCTTACTAGAATAACTCAAATTGCTATTTTTTAAAATAAAGTAGTAACATTATCAACTGACTTTTCTAATACATTTTAAATATTTTTTCCTTATAAAAAGTAATAGAATGTAACAGTATCCTATTTCTGAATGGATTTTTGTTTTAGGAAAGCAGACCTAACATATGTAATATACACAATCCAGTATTTCCTTTTACACACTTAAATGTACTGAGCTCTTTGATTTCATAATCAAAGTGATTTTAAGAACTCAGATTTTCACATGTGAAATATTTTATACAATATATGCATATTAATAAGGAGTAAATATACTAGCTATCACAAAGGAAGCTTAGTGAAAAACAAACAGTGTAGGTTTTAAAAAACATTTTACAGAACTTCTTTTCCTCTCTATGGATGAATATATGACATGATTTGAACACAGCAGCATAAAGTAACATAAGCTACCATTCTTATCTATGCTAAAATTCCTAAAATTTCTTGGGTTTAGATTTTCAGGCCAGAAGGGAACACTTATTTGACCACAAAGGGACCACTAGTTTGACCTCTTCTGTGACTTAAATTATCAATATTTCATTTGAAGTCTATGAAAAACATAGATTTCAGTTAAATCAAGCCCTTCTATTTCTCAAATATTTTCCTAAGATACACTTTACTCTGGTCACCTCCTCCTCCTAAACCCACAGCATAGGTGGGCAGTTTATATGTACAGATCATTCTGTCCGGAAAACCCCAGCCAGTACTTCAGTAAAAAGCTGAAAATAAAAGGTGGGTAAAGATTCCCTTCTGACCCTGCTAACCCTATGTCTCAGGTGTTTAGGTAATGCCCAGGACTGAGCAAGCAGTGCAGACATATAAGAGGTGTAATTCACTCTCACCTCAAAGATCTTTTTATCTGCTAGATACCTTTTCACCACTCTGTTATTTGAGACATGTCCCAGAAAATAGAGAAATGAAAATAATTAACCAGTTCTCTAGTGGGAGAAAAATGCTGTTAGGCACTGCACATTGCATCCAGAAACCTGAAGACATAAATTTTTATTAAACTCATCATACTGCAGCAGATATGAGACAGCATGAGTATTTGAAAGGTGATGCAAGCATCCTTTTCTCTACTGAATAAAGGAGGATATGAAAAGAAGAGGACAAGCAGTATAGCAGTCTTGTTTACTGAGACAGTGCTGTGTGAATTCTGTACACTGTAACTCCTACTTAGTAAGAAGGAAGCTGGTTTTCTACTTTATCCCACATGAATCCCTTTCAGTCAGAGTTATCCGGAGGCAGGAAGACTGCACCACTTCTGAAAGCAAATAAGCTTTTTCTCCCTGAGGGGCAGGATGGAGTTTGCAGAGAGTCTGCAGCAAAAGTGCAGACTGAGAAAATCCTGAAAAAAAAAAAGGCAGGGTCTGCCTGCTATAGGTAGCAAGCACTAAGGTGAGCCTTGTGAGACCATGGAAGGAAGGAGATTTTGTTTAGGACCAACTGTATCTGGTAAAAAATGTATTCAAGTTAGAGAATAAATTTGCCTTCAAGGCTTTTATTTAATCACACTTATTGCTATATTTTCGTTATTAAAAAAAAGTAACCTTTTAAGAATCTAGTTATCTTTTGTGCTAAATAAAGTCTATCCTTAAAGAGGGGGCTCATATCTGTTTGGATAAGTCACTCTAACAAAAGGGAGACAATTCAGAATGCCTTCAAAGGGACACTTTTGGCCTTAAAAGGTTTGGTTGTTTTTTCCATGTTTAAAGTACTTTATTCTTCTTTCTTTTTTTGGCTACTCACTAATATTTCCAGGGCTCATATAGAGTCTTTTGCCTAAGCTGCCAGTCAAACCACACCTATAACTGTATAAGAAATGCCAGTGAGATTATCCAGGTTCCACAATATCTACTGTACATATTCACAGCCCTCCACTAACCTCAGAACTTCTTTAAAATGTTAGGTTGAAGCTTGTCTTCTTAAAATGATCCATTTAATTTTCTTTCAGAAACAGGATTTCTATCAGTAAGCAATCATGGGGTTATACTGTTGATACTCCTACATGATGATACTCCTTCTGAACTGTGTGGGAAAGATCTCAGTCCTGCATTGCCAGACATGGCAGAATACCTTTTGCTATTCTGAAGTCACTACAGCAATTGCTTTCTTCATTCAGCAAGAATTAAGATTTCAAAGAGAAAGGAATAGTAGAAATGGACAAAACCTAGAAGTTATATCAGAGAAACCTGACATTAATATTTTCATATCTTGCACTTAGTTTCCAGAAATTGAGAGTAGTGAAACTAGACCTTCTGCTTGCATAGCTGTCTGAGTACAGGAGAAAAACCCTACCCTGCACTGATTAAGTTTTCTAAAAAATGCAAAAGTTTAAAACTTAGTGCACTTTTTTGCAGCTAAATAATGTTATTTTATTTTTCATCAATGTAATGTTAAAAAAAAAAAAATCTTAATTTAAATCAAAACCCATTATGAAATCGAAGCTTAAGATGTTGCACATATTTTTTAATTTTCCAGATGGGCTATTTTTCACAAACTTCTTATGAATCAACAGAGAATAAGCAACTGCCTTTTCCTGGCAATGTCATTGAACACAGTGGATTTAATTATACTAAATTGGTCATAATAACAGTTAATAGTGATTTAATACCACCAATTAGTTTGATACAAACTGTTGTTTTACAGCCTCTTTATGATAAAAGCTTATTTAGTCATGCCACATCTTGGGTACAAATCACTTTCTGCACATTCTCAGAACTCTACCATCAAAGCAGACACTCAGACATTAAAATTTAGAATCATGCAAGTGACAAGTCTGTGGTGTATAGAGATGTTTTCTTGCTCAGATTGTTTAACTTAAAAAATGCTAAAAATGTTTCTGTCATAGCTGCTTTATTTTGCTTTGGATCTCAAAAGAGATCATTAGTGTCACTTATAAGAATGAAAATTTTCTACTTTATATTCTGAAACAACTTATCACGAGGACAGAAACAAAAAACCAGTAAAATAGGACTCTAATAACAGGCCAATAACAGTACATCAGACTTTGTTCTGTATTATTTTCTATGGAACATCAAAGGTTATTTATGGATAGTAAAAGTGGCTTCAGTGTTCTATGGCTGCTTTGGCCACACGTCATAAGCATGGAACCTACATTAAGGAGAACACAGATAGGGTATAGAGACTCTGACCTGCAGAGTCGAGGTAAATATGAATTCCCACAATGTAACTATCTTCTTATTAAAAACCGCCTTTAAGTTTCACTTAAAATTACAGTGTTGCAAGTCTAGATCCAGCTCTAAACTTTCTACTGTCTGAATAATTGAGTACAGTACTCTCATTTGAGCCAAGCTTTTCACTAAGTGACACATTACTTACATCTACATCAAGTTTAAATAAGTGCATATAGTTTTCTAAGCTTAATTTCCATAAGTAGTGTCTGTGGTTTCTATGATGTGAACAGCAAGAAACTAGAAGCAAGAAACTGCAAAGACAGAAAGGGCCAGAGGAACAGATAATTGTTTTTTCTTTAGCTATATCTACAGTAGTAAATTAAACTAAAATTTTGAAGGCTGGTCTCTGGACTGAGGTCAACTGGCAGGTCTCAGGTCACGTCTATAAAAACACTTGCGGTAAAATAGTTTGGTAACATGAGTCTGAAATGATTCCTGAATTGCGCTAACCAGTGAATTTTATGAGTTTCAGAATTGGAGGTAATACCTAACTTCCATGGTAACTGTAACAGAAACAGTGATGACTTTGTAAAAATATATATGATTCCATGCCAGGATTTGAACTCAAGTTGTGGACCTATTTAGTGTAGTAGTGTAAGAGTAACTTCTGTGAAAAGAAAAGGGGGTGCTGTATTTATTTATTTATTTCTTAGAATATGAATCAAAGTTTATTTCCTCCCCTCCTTGTATTATTAATTTACATCATTAGCTTCACTGTTCTTATTTGTTTAGTTAAATCATAGTTAAATCTAGGACCAGACCAAGAAATCAGCTTCAGGCCCAGGAAATGAGTCTGCTGTCAGATGGAATGAGAAAAAATATGTTGTTGACTAATTAGTTCATCTGCAACATGAAGGTATGTGTTACCTGGTGGCTCAGTAGGGCAAAATGAGCACCAACAGATGAGAGCAGTCAAAAAGTATGCATCTTTCTGCAGAGTGAAAATGTAATGACTGTGAGTGAAATGGTATATGTTCTATCTAAAGAAATCTACTGCAGGTAATAAGAGATTCTGCCCTATTCTGTAAATGTTATTAGTATGGAATTGCAGGGGTTTTCTTTGCTGAAGGAAGTTGTCTCAGGATTGTAGAATTGCAGGGTGATTCGGGCCAGAAGGGACTTCAGGTTTTTAGCCCAACCTCCTGCTCAAAGCAGGGCCAGACAAGGTCAGAACAGGTTGCTCAGGGCTTTATTCAGTCAGATTTTGAAAACCTCTAATACTGACACCTGCAAAACTCTCTGAATAGCAAGGTCCAGATGTTCCATTCCTAAAGTGGCCTCAAACACCCTCGAATAACCTTAAAGATTTCAAAACCAGTGATAGGTCAAAATTGATCCCACCTTTTAAATGTGCATTAAGAAAAAGTATCTCTTGATTGTAGTGACAGTGGGTTTATTTTTTTGTCACAATTTTACAAAAATAAACATTCTACTGCAAGGAGCAGTTTTGAGTATGAAACCAGAAAATGTAAACCTCCAGATACTGAGTGAAAAACAAGTTGTATTTTTTTAAGCTAAGAAATCTATAAATAATAATTAAACATAATTAAAGTGAAATGTGTTGTCAGCTTTAATTAAACAATTGTCTTCAATAAAATTGGGGAAATTAGGAAAATTTTTATAATATATGATAATAAAAGTTCCTTACTTCTGGTGGTTCACAACTCATATTTGGTATAGATGTTTCAAATATCTTGTTGCTTCTGTTTAATAGACTGAACGCTAATATTACAACCTAAACAGTTCAACGGTATCAGGGAATTATTTATTGTTGTTTAGCATGGTCACATTCAAGTGAAATTTCTAGAGACAAGTGAAAGTTTCAGTCTTGTTTCTCCAACAAAAGGTTTCCCATTTCTATCAGAAAAAAACAGGTTAAAGAATTTTTATTCCCCGCAAGGCTGCACAGGATGACTGACACAATACTTTTTCTAAACACTGCCCTTTCCCTCCTCCTCTTCCACCATTTGTTTTGTTACCATTTTACCATTTTATGATAATCCTAAAAATGTCATTTAATCATCACTGAAAAATGTCAGAAAGCGAACACATTATGTAAAAGGACTTGGATTTCATACAGACATTGCCATGTTTAGGGACTATTATATCAACAGTTATTAAATTATTGTCTGACCTTTCTATCCTTCTAACCTGCGAGGCATTGAGCAATGGATTTAGTACTGTTTAGGCAGAATTCATCTTCAGGTTATAATTAATAGGCCAGTATTTAATCACTACATTTGTGTGATTACAAATGAGGAAACTGTGAACTATTACTGCTGGCTTGGACTGAGGCACAATTACTGGTAGCTTACCCAGCAAAAGTGCTTGAGAGTTGCTGTATGCAGTTCCACATTTATAATTATGCAAAAAGCCCTGTCTTCTTACTTGACCTTTAAAGCTCCCAATGTGCTGATTGTAGAAAAACTATTTTAAAAGCCTGATGGAAATTTCATAGAGTGCATATATGACCCAGTGATTGTATCATCAGCAAACGCTAAACAATAATGGTTTAAAGTCATTATTCTAATTTGACCGGACTGTGCTAGATTCAATCAAACACAATCAGAGGTGCATGGCTGACATTCTAACAAGCTTAGGGCAAAGGCAGCTCATGCTTTGAATTGTATTAGCTTGTTTTCTGACACCAAATACTGGGAATTAATTTCAAAATATTTTTTTAATATATGCACACAAAAATACTTTTACATATCAATCATATAAGCTATTAAGGACAAGCTAAAAAATATGTCTAAAGCTAATGTGAAAAGATATACATCAATATGGTGTTTGTGTGATAGAAGTACATACATGGTCATGTACCTAGTTACAGCATAACATCTCAAAACCTGTAGAAGAAATAGTAATTAAGAGAAAAACTAAAGAGAAGTTGTTTGAGCAGCCATACTTCACTTAGCACATCTGTCAAATAGTTAAAAAGAAAAGCCTGCCAGTTCCTCCCTGACCCTTTTCCACTCCATCTTAAGAATTATGCTGCATTAAAACAAGTCTGATTTAAAATATTTCTGAAATATTTTTATCTTATTATTATGCTTTTATTCATAATTACAATATCATTTTATCAGGAAGAGATTTTAGATATTTACAAAATCATATTTTTTTCCTTTGCAGTGTCACTGCCACTCTTTTCTGTAGAATGATATATCCAAGATGTCACACTGGGTTCAAGCACTAGTAAAAATTTCTTGAGCATTGCAAATAGACTTACAGAGAATGATTGTGACAGTTACACACATTATCAGCAAATGTTCTTTGTAAACCATTAACAAAAAAGGTGTGCTGCAGAACCTTCTGTGTGTGCTTAGACATACAGCCATGGTATAATATCCAAATCATATGGCAGGAAAAACATTTCTTTCCTTGATTCTAGATACATTTAGCTCCTTTTTCACATTCATGTTAGCTATTAATTATCAAGTTCAAAAAAAATTGAGAGGTGAAAAAAAAATCTCCTGAATCGATCCATTAAGATGCTAATTTTCAGTCCACAGAATCAAAACTCCAATTCATTTCTCTTCTTCATTCTTGATTTTAGCCACAAACCAAAATTTTTTATTCTTCAACTGAAGTTATTTGCCATAGGATGGACAGGCTAGTTTGCATACACAAATATAGGCCTTTCTGTAAATATGTATCACCATGTTTGCATATTGTTCTGAAAGTATCTCAAAACAGAATTATATGGAAAGCATAGAGAACTGTTTGCAAGTGTTACTAATGTTAACTCTCCATTCTCTCGGCTAAAAACACATGGAGGACTTTATGAAATAATATGTGAGAATCCATACATTACCACATGACAGAAAATAGTTAAGAAAACTTTTTATGCTCTCTTTTGTAAGAATTTTCAGAAGGTAATTTTGCATTGTCAGAGATAAACTGAATTCACACTTTACCTACTGCATCTTACCCAAATTGCTTTTACAGAGCTGTGGTTTGTTAGTTTGTGGTTTGGGGTTTTTTTTTGTTTTGGGTTTTTTGGGGTTTTTTGTATGTTTTATTTTCACATAGACTTTTTATGACACCCATATTACAAAGGCATTTGAATATCTTTAGGTATAGAGCTGACTGAGCTCTCATTTGTTTCATGTGCAGAGAGAAGGATAGGCTGGAAGAAATTCCTCCATGGGAGACTGGTTTAGTTCTGATATTTCTTTACTCTCGTTTCTTACATGAAGATAAAGTGATTGCTGCCAGTTGGTTATTGGAATGCAAATGACCTTTACATCATTAAAAAAAAATTGAAAGAAACAAAATTGTTTGCTTGGTACTTTCTGTTTGTTGTTGAGAATTTATGCCTGTTGTTAACAGCATAACACTTTTAAGAGGGTATGTGAATGGGGGAGAGAAATGGGAATGTATATATTAATTTGAGGGCCTAATATTACCGACTTCAGCTTTAGGAATGATGCTTTTGAAGATAAGTATTACAGATTATTATAGTACCTCTGCACTTTCTAAAATGCAGCTTATTTTAAATTGCTTTTGCAGTTTGTAGTTTGTGTGTGTGTGTGTGATGAGAAAGAAGGATATTTAAAATATTTCAGTTCAATAGATGTATTTTTTTCAAATTACAAAATCTTCTTGCTATTGTTAAAAATTGTCTAACTCTTTTTATTCAGTCATTTATGTGCTTTGGCTTTTTTTAGCAATTACACTGCCCAGATTTACAATATGGCTTCATTTTAATGGAATTTCAAACCCCAAAGACATGTCAACTTACAGCTTGTTAAATAGCTTCTTTTATATTTATAGTTCTATAATATAGAACAGCTATTTACTTGATTTTCTTTCCGTGTTGGTTTAGTAACAACCTAATTAATTGGTCAGATAGACAGTAATGTAAACAATATATGGTGGTAAAATGTGCCTATTTCTGAATTTGTGCAGGCAGGGCATGGTACCATGTGAAGCAGAAATGTCAATCCTGAAGTTATCTTCAAATACAAGCATAACTAGAAATTTCTGGTCCAGTTCTTTTTGGCTTGAAACAGGATCCGTGTTTGTTGGTGGTTTGCCTCATCCTTATGCAGCAAAACAGGTATTTTTTGTTATTATTCTTTATTTTTATTTTAATTTGTATTATTTTTAGGAGTAGCATGTTGAATATGATATAACTGAAGAGATTTAAACCATGCAAAAATAAAAATTACTTACGGCTTTTTGAGAGTTGCATCTAAGGGATGACTATGGTCCCTTGCAGAGTATTGCTCATGCGTGGGACTTTGGTAAGTGAACAAAAAGAGTATTATGGTCTAAAATCATCTGAAATCCTGTTTGCCTTGATTAGTCAGAGTAAAGGAGCAAATATGATCAAATTTAGAGAAGGTACCTGTTACCTCAGGTGCTAGTTCTATGAAGATACTATGTGTTCTATGAAGATACTGATGTGTTCCAAATGTGTTCAATGTGTTCCAAAACGAAAGAGGCTCTGCTTGCATCCTGTGCTGGCACAGACAGGTATCTGTAAAAATAGACCAGGCAAGAGAAAACTAACCTGTGAAAGTGCATTAATGAATGAGAGATAGCACAGGAGCTTGAATTTGTGGGGGTCTGTATGCAGCTTGGGTAACCACATATGCAGAGATGAGAAGTAATATGCAGTGGGGGTTGTACAGAGCTCGGGAAGAAGAATGGTTGTGCAGAGAGTTGGAGACAAGGACTTTGGGGTAGAGTAGTCACAATAACACACATACATCACTGAAGTGATTTCCAGTATTTTTTTTTCCAAAGCAGGATGAGTATAGTTAGCAATTTCTATTCCAGTTTATGACACTAGAACTCTTCATGCTTACACAGATCAAAGACCCAGGCCCTGTAATTCATTTGAGACTGGCACCATACACCCAGGCCATGCTCAGTCCAGCTCCCGGCAGCATGGCCCCTGTGCAGCGCAGCTCCCAATGCAGCTGGCTCAGCCTTCTACATCTTGTCAGGTGTCTGAGTATGGAGTGCACCTCTGCATCTAAGGGGCTATTGTCATAGCTATGTATAAATTTTTAAAATTAAATTGTTGACATAAGGTGCCGGTGGCCTCATTAGTCATAAAGCTCCAAGTCAGTCTCTGACTTGCACTTATCTAAAGCCAACCTGTGTTGCTACCTGAACTATTTAACTCTCTTGTTTCATTGCCAAATATGTTTCCAGAATGTAAAACAGTTCACCATTGCATAACAAAGACTATCTGTGAGTGTCTGTATGTTTTCCACGTGTAGTGAAATAAATTAAACTGTTAGCGCTGAGTTGGTGTAGTGCAGGTCTCATTTATCTGAACAGGGATCTTTGGATTGGTGTCACCCCACAACTGTGGCAAAGTTAGTCTGCAGGGGTTTTGTTTCCCCAGTGCACTGTAAAAACTGGACGTATGTAGTCCAGCTTTCATTTTTTAAGCCATACTTTCAGGTAGGCTTCACCCTGTGCAATTGATTTAACCTTTTTATTTCTGTTCCATTCTTCAATAAGTGAAGGTCATCTTATCATGAGGAAAATAGTTATTTCAAGCACTGGCGTGTTTTTGATGCTGCTACTGTAATGTAGCATTTCTAGATTGCTTTCACCTTATAATAAATTGCATAGTAATCAATGATGTGACAAGACTGCTGAAATCTACCTTAAAAGTTCTTGTAAGTAGGTGCTTTTTAGGTTGTAAAATATTCAGCAAAACGTGTACTTCTAAGTCGCTCATGCTGACATTAAAGAACACATCAAGCAATATTTGTAGTTATACAACTTTTCCCTTAATTCAAATGTTCATACACAAACTATATCTTCATCTGAAATACTTTATCCTGAGTTGTATATAGAATTTTATTTACTACAGAAATGTATCTTCAAGAAATGTTCTATACTAATGAGATATATGAAAATTATATTTTCAATGTTTAGATGACCTGTCTTCTAGAAGTGAAGAGAAATTTTTGGGGGATACCCAAAAGAATTTATAGTGAAGGCTTAGAGAAATTCAATTCATGTAGTGTATTTTGGAGCAGGTAAAGAAGCAATTTGTTTGAGGGATACAGTAATAATGTGTATATAAGAATGAATTTTGAGATGATAAATAGCTCTTTACTAGCTGAAGGCCAAATAAAATCCAGAAAAATAAATTTACCTTAGGGAAGTTCAAATAGCTATGAAACACAGTGGTTTAAAAGTAATTTACTGCTAAAAAATTTTCCTGCATGTGTTGGATTGTCATGTCAACATGGGCTTTCTTTCTTTGAGACTGTTGCAGTTCAATTCTATTCTTAATGCAGGATTAATAGGTGAGATGCTGTGGTTCATGCTTGTTATCTAAATTAGGTAATAGATGTGGGACATGTACAAGTGCTCAAGTTGGTGATACTTAACTTCTATTAGTACTTGGAAAGCATATGTTCCTATAATTTCCCCAAAAAGGCAAAAATATAACCTCTACTCTCAGTTGCCTCTCTAGTTTTCCACTGAGCTTCCTTGCAGCTTTCTTTCTGTTTAAGATGGCATCAGCCTTTTATTTCACTTAATTTTCTTTATTTATTTGTGAATTTTTTGTCCTTAGTATCTCATTTTGCTTAATTTTTATGTTTTTGTGGCTTTAGGGAAGTTCAGTTTTCCTTGGCTTCCCTGTCAAAGTCCAAGGCTCCAAGACAAATATAGTCTATAAAGGCTGGGTTTTTTCCTTTTTGTCAGGGAATGGAGAACTGCCTGTCCAAGTACTCTTTATGTGGGCTTTTCAATCCCAGCAGTAGGAAACCACTCCAGAAAGTTTCTTTCCCATCAGTTTAGACCCAGGCAGTCAGGCTTCTATTGTAAAACCTTCATCATCCCTGAAACAGAACAGGTCTGTTTCTGACCTTCATCCTGCAGTTTGCTTCAAGGGAGATTTCTGCTCCAGCTGAGACTCAGCTTTTTCTGACAAGTGCTCTGATCACTCTTGGAGTCAAGTTGGATAATGACCCTTGTGATATCTGCAGTGTTCACCTAATAATACATTGTCTTGTTTTAGCTCCTTCTCTCAAAGGAGTAGTTCGCTCTGCTGTTGGCTCTCCTACCTTCCCATACTGTGGAAGTTGCAGAGAACAGTGACTTCAGACCCCAGACTCCTTCAGTTTCTGACTAACAGGAACTTCTAGTTGTCAGTACCAGAAACTGTTGATGTGGGAATCCCATATTACTCAATTATTTCTGATTTGGCTCATGTTAAATGGTTAATTTCTAGGCTGGATTCCTCTTCCTTTCATTTTGATTGAAGTTTGAGATGATCTATGAAGCCCTCAGGGTAAAATATTGTCTCCTCTGCTCTGATGATTTCCTATACATTCCTATATATATTCCTAATCATCTCTCAAATGCCCGTGCATTTTTTCCACATATTTCCTTTTTTTCTGTGTTGTTATTATTTGATATTCCTTAGAGTCAGAGTGCCCTCAACATGTAAGTCAAGGTGCAACAATTCTATTCATTTCCCTAGTTTCTGCCACAGCTCTCTCCGGGAGATCAGAGCCTTACCCTCAAGCAGTGATGTATTTAACAGAATGTCTGTGACATCTGGGGAAGCAATGTCATAATACCCAACAGATTTCTTCACTATTCAGAAGATCTCAGACCTCCCAGATCACAGTCCTAGTCTGTGGTTGGTGGCAAGAAACACTAGAGCAAGATAAAATAATGGACTACTTAAGTAAAGCAGACATATAAAGTACCATGGATCCAGAAATATGCTTACAAGCATGCACCCCTGGCTGATGTTACCATGAGGCCACTCTCCATTACCTCTGAAAGCCTAGAGCTTATGACAGGGAAAAAGACAAATGTGATGTCATGTTCATCTTCAAAAAGCCAAGGAGGAAGATGGGTAACCATGAGCTGATCAGGTCAATGGCACAGCTATGTTCCTGAGACAAATATAGAAACAAAAGAAGGACAAGCAGGTCCTTGGGAACAACCAGCATGGATTTACCAAAGGGAAACTCTGCCTGACCTCTATATTTACATTCCCTGTTGAGATGACTGGCTCTGTGGGCAAGGGGAGGGCAGTGGATAGTCCTTACTTTGTGTCCCAGAGAGCTTCACTCCCAACTCCTCTATCTCCTCCCTCTGAGTGGCACAGGAGGATGGGAAATGGGGGCTATAATCAGACCATAACAGTTTGTCTCTGCCACTTCTTCCTTCTACACATCTACAGTCCTCTTAGCTATCCACAGGCCAAAGATGGAAAAAGTATTTGACTTGGTATGAATTCTGAAGGATCTGAAGATGTGGGTAGAAAACAAGGTAACAAATACATGCACTGAAACACCTTGAATGAATTCATCCAAGTTCAAGCACTGCAATCTGTTTCATGTACAGCAAGAAATAGTTTTTATGACTATAAACTTTGCAAAGTTTAGTGGATTCATCTGGCAGTGTAGGAAGGCATTGCTGAACAGTCAGAATGAAAGCTAAACTATAAATAGCTGGCTGGCAGACATCTTGTCCTGCTGTCTCTACACAGTGAAAAAAATCCCCTTCAGTTCTGTGCCAGCTTGGTTTATTACTTATTTTTATATTCTATCCTATTTCTTTGATAAAGAATATGATGGGAATACTTCAGACTTGCCACAGGTAAATGGCAAAATCAGTTGAACTGTTAAACAGCATAATCTTTTTAAAACTGGGGTTTTAAAGCTGTTTATGATCATTGTTTTTTAAAACATAAAAATCAACAACAAAGGAATAGAAACCAAATTACACACAGAAAAAAACCCTTTTTGATCAGAAATTGAAAAAAGGTATTATTTATGAAATCTCAAGACATGTTTCAGAATAATTAATTTCATGCTACCTTTAGTATTGTTAATTGTTTATAATAGCTTTTTCTCTGCAGAGAAGATTGGTACACTCAAAGGGAAATTAAAGATTGTTTTCAAATACCTACAGCAGCAGTTGATTGCAGTAATACTGTTATTTCTGCTGCTATAATTGCTCCAGTAATTTATATTTCTAGACTTAATAGTATTTTAGTATTGAGAATGTGAAATGTCATTATATCTTCATATTCCTTTTCAACTGAAGCAGTTCTCTATAATTAAACTTTGCAAGTATTAAAACAGGGAAGTTTCAGAAGGAAAGGAAGCTTCTGTACCAGGACAGCGATCTTCTAAATAAAGAAAAAAGATTAAGTGGAATGTATGCAAATATACATGTGGGCATCAATAGTTACCCATGGGGAAATGGCAACAGATAATTGAGTGATATGCTCAGGATCATAGTGTGTTAATGTTGTAACTATTGTGAGATGGAAATCATTATGCATCTAAAGACTCAGACTAGGAGACCATAGTAGTCTGGTGGGCTTGTACTTTAAATACAAATGTGTAAAATAGACTGTGCATAGGTAAGAACACATATAGTTTTCCTATGAAAAAGAGATAATGTGATATCATGACCATATGTACTGCTGTTTTCAGATATTCTCCGGTACGTACATATGTAGATAAAAATGTTTTAAACATTTTAATAACGAACTGCTAAAACACAAAGTTACATTCTTTCTCTTTTAATAAGTTATCCACAGAATTCTGTGGCATTGAGTGAAGAAATGGACAATGTGAAACAGGTGCTACAAAATACAGAATCAGACCCTTGATTTGGAATGATCCAAAAGCAATTTGGTCTATGTTACAGCTGCTGTGCTTCCATAGACTAACACAACAGTAACCCCTCTGTAACTGTCTAGTTAGAAACAGTTTATGATCCATTTCCCTTGCCAGAACATTGCAAAGCAGTGGGAGAATTTAGTACAATCTGTGCACAGTGTTTTAGGTTTGATTATCTGGCATTCACCTTATCTGATAAATCTTGGACTCTGACAGCAGTTTTCACATTATAATTTATAATAATATAATATGTACATGATTCTTTAACATCCTCCTACAGTAATCATTGGATGTGAGCAAATTACAGTGGTCCTGACACAGTTAATACTCCCTGGGCTGCAGTGCTCAGCCTGACAAGATTCCTGGGGAAGCCAACAAAGGAAAGAACACCCAATCTGTCACAGGATTGCAAGGCATACTAGACTGTTACATGGCTGCAACTGTTTGCTATAGTGGTATAACCAAGAGTGGGTAGTTTGAAACCTTAGAGGACCAGTTCTTGAATGTCCACACATTTCCTGTTGTTCCACAGCATATCTGAAATTTTCATATTTAACTATTAAAAATAGTGTTTTGTAAAAGCATTCTTAAGACAGACTGGTTATAGGTTGTTTTTTTCATTAGATCATAAATCTGCCTAGGAATTGACCAAAGGATATTTCATATTTGATATAATTTAAATAATTATCTGATCCATCAGTTTGAGCTCTAGCTCACAATAGACTAAGTGGAAGCCAGTTGCCAAGCATTAGTCTTCCCTCTAGGTGTAGTTAAATATAGATGTTTAGCTCATAGTAGCTATGCATTAGAGTTTAAGGTTCTGCTGTGGTACAGTAAATGAAAATGTACAGTGTTGACTCTTTTATCCAGAATCTCATCATGGTTTTAGTGCTACATTGCTGAAAATGTGAGTTGTTCCTGTTTGTATCAATTCCAGAATCTGTATTTTTGAAAAAATGGGATTAAATTGTTTGTCCTTATATTTATGCCGCTCCTTTTTAATGTGACTTTCCCTACACACATTATACATCTTCTAAGTCTGCTCTGTTGTCAGGTTTGTGATTTACAATATTCAGAAAGGCTCTTTCAGAGTGTTTGTTGATTTGAAATGCATTTTGCATCCTAAAGAGCATCTGACTTCTTTTTGAACCTTGACATGACAGTCTTAGAACCTGACAAGTATTTACTTTCTACTGTCCTACTTAGGATATGCTTTGACTCTCTTTGCATCACCTGAATGCTTATCTTAATTAAGAGCACCACTTACTGTTACTCAAGTTATTTTATATATTTATGCACTTTTATACACTAAATAAATATTTGTCACATCACCAAAAAAACTTCTACGTGTCAATATTTCATTGACTACTGTCACATATTCTGATGCTTGTTCTTCTTTAGATTGATAGGTCATGGTCTACAGGCTCTGTTCTTATATAATTAATTACTACCCTGAAATCAGGGGTCCTGTCTCTTGAGTGGAGAGATGTTTTGCCTGTTCTGAATAATTTGTTCTGATCAGCACACTTTTTAGCACCAGTACTTCTTACATTGTCAGATAATTTGTGAATGTGTTTAACAGGATAAGACTCAGTGGGTCTCAGTGGGTCAACAAATATTGATTTGTTGCATCTAACCAGTGTGAAAACTCACCCAGTATTGGCAATTTTTGTCTTTTCTTTTATCCAGTTTGTCCACCACCCACCCAAAAAGACCCCTTCCTGTATTTCTCACAATTACTAATTTTCTTTAAGAACCTTTGCTTGGGAACAATGTCAAAACATTTTTGGAAATTAGGTTGTCTCAGGTTTTGGGTGACCCTCTTATATAGGATAACTTCCTTAAACAAAATTTTAGATTCTTTATGTCAAATTGTGCCGTGTTTTTGCTACTTACATTCTTTATGACAACATTCAGGAATTTTCTTCTGAATATAGATTTGCTGGGTTTTAGTTTGCCTCAATCATTTTGGCCTTTCATTGTCTCTTTTGAAATGCCGGTATCACATTTGCCACTTCCCTCTATATTGTTACAACATGATTTAATTAAAAAGTTATATAACATTTTTGCACAATTCCAGGCTTCCTAGTTTTC